>WNWK01015936.1:22500-46311 GCA_009830355.1 Cherax destructor | reverse complement strand
ACACCTCACAGTAGCGTAACATCGCGCTCTGTGAAGAAAACATAAAAGGACCTGAAACTCTTCCCAAGAATTAAGTTGGGTCAATTTATTATTAAATTTTTCCCCAAAATTTTTATTAATTATAAATGAATCAATTTATATAAACCAAAAAAATATTCATATTATTTTAAAAACTGCTTTTAATAAACATGATTCTATTATATTTCTCTCAACCATGGACTTTTGATACAACCTTCTCGCATTTTGAAAATCAATTGGATGGTTAAAATCCCCCACATGAATAAATAAAAACATTAGAATCTTGCCCAGTTCTAATGCTATATTTATTTTTTTAATCTTGTTAAGATTTTTAAGTTTGCCCAAAAATAAATTTTTCCCATATTTTCAAATCTTATAGACACCGTCGCATTTTGGAATTTTTTTCAAAAATCTTTTACATAAGATTTTAAATACAACTTTGTTATTAAAAATTTTTGAAAAAAGAATTTTTTTTATCAAAGTTGTTTAAAATTTTATACAATAAAACGTTAAATTTAAATTTTTATATTTCCCCGGAAAAAGCGATTTAAAAATTGGCAAACAAAAAATTTTTAAATAAAAAACAACAAAAAAATTGACTGGACAAAATTCCTATTTTTTTAAAACCATCAATTTTTTTCAAATGTGAAAAAAATCCCATGGGGAAAAAAAAATGAACGGAAAACATTTTTTGTTTTCTTTTTTTTTTGGACATTTAAAAAATTTAAAATAAGTGGACTATCTTAATTTGGGTCCTCTTTTTTCCTGGTGTAATTTTGTCTTTTTATGTGGGACGTTCCCCCACCCTTCTTTTGTCTTTTTAATTCAGTATAATCCAGCCCCAACCTTTTTTTTCATAATTTTTTCTATTTTATATCCCTGTTTCTTGATCTTTTTCATATATATATATATATATATATATATATATATATATATATATATATATATATATATATATATATATATATATATATATATATATATATATATATATATATATGTCGTGCCGATTAGGTAAAACTGGTCAATTAGCAAGAACTCATCTAAAATTAAGTCCTTTCAAAAAAAATTCTTATACGTTTAAAGATATATATTTTTCATTTATGTTAATGTAAGAATTTATAATTTTGTACCAAGAGAAACTTTGAAAACCTACGTAACCTTATTACAAGAAGCCAATTTAATTTAGCCTAACCCAACTAAATATATTTTAGATACGTTAACATTAATTTAATAATAAACAAACACAATGAAATATATTTTTTCGTTATGTTCAGAATGATTCTGGCGAAATTATTGCATACACAAATTTTCACTTGTCTTATATGGCAAGGTGGCGTTGCTATTTAAGCCAAAATCGCAAGTTTTACCTAATCGGCACGACATATACATATATATATATATATATATATATATATATATATATATATATATATATATATATATATATATATATATATATATATATATATATGTCGTGCCGATTAGAAAACTTGATTTTCCAAATACAACGCTCTTCTTGCCATATAAGACAAGCGAAATTTGTGTATGCAATAATTTCGCCAAAATCATTCTGAACCTAACAAAAAATATATTTAATTATGTTTGTTTATTATTAAATTTTTGTTAACGTATCTAAAATATTTTGGGTTAGAACTAATAAATGCGCTTTTTTAATAAGGTTAGGTAGGTTTTCAAGTTTCTCTTATACAAAATTAAATTTACATTAACATAAATGAAAAAAATATCTTTAAACGTATTAAAATTTTAGAAGGACTTAATTTTAAATGAGTTCTAGCTAATTGACCAGTTTTACTAATGATACATATATATATATATATATATATATATATATATATATATATATATATATATATATATATATATATATATATATATATATATATATATATGTCGTCGATTAGGTAAAACTGGTCAATTAGCAAGAACTCATCTAAAATTAAGTCCTTTCTAATATTTTCTCTTATACGTTTAAAGATATATTTTTCATTTATGTTAATGTAAGAATTTATAATTTTGTACCAAAAGAAACTTTGAAAACCTACCAAACCCTTAATACAACAAGCGCAATTTAATTTAGCCTAACCCAACTAAATATATTTTAGAGACGTTAACATTAATTTAATAATAAACAAACACAATGAAATATATTTTTTCGTTCTGTTCAGAATGATTTTGGCGAAATTATTGCATACACAAATTTTCACTTGTCTTATATGGCAAGGTGAGCGTTGCTATTTAAGCCAAAATCCAAGTTTTACCTAATCACGACATATATATATGTGTGTGTGTGTGTGTGTGTGTGTGTGTGTGTGTGTGTGTGTGTGTGTGTGTGTGTGTGTGTGTGTGTGTGTGTGTGTGTGTGTGTGTGTGTGTGTGTGTGTGTGTTTTCTGCCGATTAGGTAAAACTTGCGATTTTGGCTTAAATAGCAACGCTCTTCTTGCCATATAAGACAAGCGAAAATTTGTGTATGCAATAATTTCGCAAAAATCATTCTGAACTTAACGAAAAAAATATATTTCATTGTGTTTGTTTATTATTAAATTAATGTTAACGTATCTAAAATATATTTAGTTGGGTAAGGCTAAATTAAATTGCGCTTGTTGTAATAAGGTTAAGTAGGTTTTTCAAAGTTTCTCTTGGTACAAAATTATAATTTTTTACATTACATAAATGGAAAAAATATATCTTTAAACGTATAAGAAATTTTTTTACGAAGGACTTAATTTTAAATGAGTTCTTACTAATTGACCAGTTTTACCTAATCGGCACGGCATATATATATATATGTCGTGCCGATTAGGTAAAACTTGCGATTTTGGCTTAAATAGCAACGCTCACCTTGCCATATAAGACAAGTGAAAATTTGTGTATGCAATAATTTCGCCAAAATCATTCTGAACATAACGAAAAAAATATATTTCATTGTATTTGTTTATTATTAAATTAATGTTAACGTATCTAAAATATATTTAGTTGGGTTACGGTAAATTAAATTGCGCTTGTTGTAATAAGGTTAGGTAGGTTTTCAAAGTTTCTCTTGGTACAAAATTAAATTTTTTTACATTAACGTAAATGAAAAAAATATATCTTTAAAGGTATAAGAGAAATTTTTAGAAAGGACTTAATTTTAGATGAGTTCTTGCTAATTGACCAGTTTTACCTAATCGGCACGACATATACATATATATATATATATATATATAATATATATATATATATATATATATATATATATATATATATATATATATATATATATATATATATATATATATATATATATATATATATGAGCTCGAATAAATTTGAGATTGTATTAACCTGTGAATAATACAAAAAATCCAGTTTTTATTACTAAGCATCTGTAATCAAATGTAATAGTAGCAAAATAGTACGACATGGTGTCTCTGAATTGAGAAAGATGAATGTAGTGTCGTTAATAATGTCTATGAACACTTCTCCTATAATAAAAATAACATTACCTCTCAGTCAGAGACGTGATAACAGATCGATATAGTTATGCGAGCATTTTAAATCTGCTTGCTTACAATAAATCATGGCTCTTTTACGAAACATTGTATATGTTATATATGCTTAAAGATCCCACAAAACAATCACATTAAAATTAGTGAAAACAAAAAATATAAAATCATAGTCTGCACTACACTTAGGAATGTTGAGAAACTTGAACATATATGAATACTGCAACAAGTGAAGTCTTAACATTCGTACGATAATCAGACGCAGCGAGGAATGCCTACGCCAGCAAAGAAATATTCTGGTGTATTCATAACTAACGATCCATTCATCAAGCGAAAAGCTCAGTAAGTCTACTCGGCCACGATCATGATAGATACCGGTGGATGAAGAGTGATGAATGTGTGTAGTTAAATCCGTGGCATGTTCGTGGAGTGTGATGGCGGTCATGGAGGTCAGCGAGCGTGCTAGTGCTTCTCCAATACTCCCTGTGATTGAGGACATGGCATGGCTCCATTACCTGCGCACCAGCACTCCAGAATTTCTTAGGCCTCTTATCGTTGCTCTGTTTTCAAAACATGCTATTTAATAGGTTAATTCGAGACCACACACTTTTGTCACTTGTATTCATTCATTCAGATAACCTATCCGGGAGATTGCTTTTATTCATGTCTTAGGGCGTAAGATATCATAGTACGATATCATGGTAAAGTATCATACATCCACGAACGAATGATTTTTAACAATTAACAATACTGAGACTGGCCGGGAATCGAACCCCCCGATCCTTTAGTACGCCTCTTGAGAAGCCCTTCAACATTCCGAGTTGCCTTAGTCCACTCGGGCATCAATACTTCAAACATCAGGTGCCCAGTAGCACTGGACATGTCACCCCTGATGCGAGCGCATACGTGGCCATGGAAGCTACGGGACTAATTTCGTTCTCCTCCCGTCTGGAATAACAGTCTTCATGAGCAGTACACATATTTATGTATCCACGAACGAGTGGTTTTCAGCACGCCTCGTGAGAAGCCCGACAACATTCCGAGACGCCTAAATCCACTCGGCCGAGTTTCACTTGTCAGTGAAACAGATCACTTCCCATGACACTTTGTTAGTCATAATATATCTCACTGGTTCCCTCTAGGAAGGTTCCTTGTGGCCGGTGAGGGGCCCTTACTTCAAGGAATTGGACCTGCCTTCCTCCTATGAATGTAATACTGTAGCTCAGTGGTAGAGCGGTTGGCTCACAACCGAGAAGAAACAGTTTCGCTTACTGGGGGCAGCAAGACGTGTGGGGGGAAGGGGAGAAGTCTCCTTAAACCTGACATATAGGGAGTTAAGTGGTGGATGGTGAAATTAGTATAATGATATTAAGATACATATTAAAGTAGAAGATAATACGGAAATTATGAGTGACATAGTATGTCAAATGAAGTGTATCTGTGTCTTGGGGAATCCAAGAGGCTAACGATGCTCTTTTGTCTGATATTAAGCCAATTTGCTAAATCCTTAAATAAATATGTAAGAAAAAGATCGTATTACCTAGGTAACATGCATGAAAAGTGGAATCCTTTGCTTCCTTCTTAATAGACGTTTATCCTAGTTTTATTATTATTATTATTATTATTATTATTATTATTATTATTATTATTATTATTAATTTCATTATCTCATTATTATTATTGATAATATTATTTAACAAAGAAGAAACATGTGCAACGCATGGAGAACATTTATTTAGACTTTTCGCTCACCCGGAGCTTCGATTCATAGGATTTATTTTTTGTTTGTCTCTGTCATCAGCTGTAAATAAGAGTGTTTTCAATATTTAAGAACATTCCATTGACAAATAAAAAAACATTCCATGGATATATATGACCTATCAATTCCTCCGAGTTATTCATATATATATACATATATATATATATATATATATATATATATATATATATATATATATATATATATATATATATATATATATATATATATATATCTGCACTATATATCTGCACTACGGCCGAACCCATGCTGCTTTGGCCCGCCTCAAGGTGAGCGAAAACACATGAGGCGGGCCAAAGCAGCATGGGTTCGGCCCCTGGCTAGTGCAGTGTAGTTATTGATCAATACCTCTCGTTCGTGGGAACAATAATATACTGCTTGTTGAGCTAGTACACCAAATAGGGAATAGAATTAAATTAGCTTAGAGCGTCCACACCACCGTATGTCCTTGGGTAGCGAGTACAACATTCAATCCTACTGGATGCGCTACTCTTAAGGATTGTGTGGTTCAGTGGTCCAAGGCGTCATGTGTTTTCGCTCACCATGAGGCGGGTCAAAGCAGCATGGGTTCTGCCTCTGGCTAGTGCAGTGTTGTTATTGATCAATTCCACTAGTTCGTGGGTACATTATATATAAATATATATATATATATATATATATATATATATATATATATATATATATATATATATATATATATATATATATATATATATATATATATCGTTTTCATTGTTTAGTCAGAAAATATGAAAAGTCATAAAAATTAGAGGAAACACAATATAGTCTATCGTATTAACAGTGTGAGGGCCTAACTTTGCGTGAAAATCAGATCTAGCAAGTTATAATTGAAGCCAAGTTGACACCCTCAACAGAAAATATACAATCATGTAGACAAACCTGTAAAAATATACAAAATTTGTATGTTCCTACACGAGACCTGGTCTCAGACCGGGCCGCGGGGGCGGTGACTCCCGAAGTCCTCTCCAGGTATACTCCAGGTAGTGAAAGCTTCTTTTAACATTATGCTCAATGGATCAGTTCTTGTTGATTAATTCTTCAGAGAAAAATATCTCCTGTCGTAGGTCTCTGTCATAAGATGGTCTGTTCAGTGTTGCCAGCACTCTGGCAGGGGTGCTGCAACACTGGTTTTTAAAGACACACTTAGAAGTGGGGTTGCTGGGATTACCGATGGGTCTTTGGCGGCCCAAGGCAGCAAAGACCACTGGTTTAGCAGTGCTAGTCAGTCGTCTGAAATGACTGACAGAAGAGTGAGGTAACTTTCAACGGGGTGAAACACTGCCAACAGTTGTTAAAGACGAACAAACCAGATACAAATATGAACACGCATACAGCGCTCTCTGAAGTTTAAAGCCAGAAATCACGAGACGAGAGAGAAATTTATCCATTCCTTAGCTTAGACATTTATAGGGCCAGAACTCTGTGTAATAACCCCCGCATTTAAGAACAATTATTACAAGTTAATGTTTGTCGGGTGTGCTAACGTAATAGTGAATTTAAAAGGCAAATGTCTAGTTGGTTTGTTAGAATTAAAGCCAGTCAACTAACTGGTGTCATTAATGCTGTATTTCACCTATACGCAAACAGTCAAGGATACTCCAATCCTCACAATGGGATTCGAGCAAACTTTCAGCGTTTATGTGCCTAAAGAAGCCTACCTATCGGTTTATATACCCTTCAACAAGGTAATGGAGGAGTTCGTATATACCTAGATAAGTTACTCACCCAGTGGTACTGAGGTCAAAACAACTGAATTAAAAATTAGGCATAAGGATAACTCCCATGCATGGTAATTCATACACATTTGCACAAATCTCATATTGATTTTCTAAGCAGAGTTTCAATAAAGTGAAAAAAAAAAATATAGCAGTTGTCTTGGAATATATAATTTTGTTTCAAGCACCGACAACTATTGATATATTGATCAAGTATGTTGAATGATGTCTCTCAATGTTTATACACTGAGAAATTATTTTAACCCCAGTTTAAGGAAAAAAATTACGCCTGATGTTCGTGTCTAGTGTAACTGTGATTTTAAGGTACCACAAAAAAGTAAATAGTTTTTTAAGGTAATAAACCAAACAGCTATTTTTTGGCAATGTACCACAGTTTTGATCGTCAAGACTACACAATATCCGGCCCCAAAGACCACGTCATACCTGGTCGTTAACACCATACTGTACCTGGCCATCAAAACTATACCATACCTAGCCATCAAGAAACCCCTAGACCTAGTCGTCAAGTACCACTCCAGACCCGATGACTATGAGAGACCTGATGGTTGAGATCACGTCTGATTTTATCGCTATTGCTGTACTAAACCTGACGGCAAATACTAAGGTAGCTCTAAGCTAGGTTGTCAGCCATATCAAATCAAGTGTACACCGGAATTGGTTGCTAAGACCACTCCAGACCAGTTCGTAAATATTACACCAGACCTGACTGCAAACGCCACGTACACATATAGATGATTGAATGTGAGTGCATTAGACATTTAGAGATGAGCAAATATGGCAAAAGAAATAGAGAAAGCAAGCAAGCTATGTTTATCAGTTTTCTGTTTAATCTTATCTATCAATATTTATTCATCATTTCTGCATATACTATGCGCTTCGTTTATCTATATATATTCATTTTTATCTCTGTACTTTTAAATGGCTGCACCTGTGTACATTCATGGTGAGAAACAAACTGTTAACTAAAAAGTGGAAACAGTTAATTGTATTGAATTTTTTTCATATTTTGGTGAATAATTAGTTGTAAACTTTACCTGTTACAGTTCCATGGCAAATATGAGCAATAATTACAGCACGATCACACAGAATAATTACACAAGTCCATATCATGTACTTTGCAAAATAAAGAATTATTAATGTCGTTATAGCAATGTCTCACAGGATTGCGTAAGTCAATAGTTACAACAAAATTCCCCAAAGCAATAAATCAATATAACAATATTTTGCTTCTAAGAGTTGTCTACATTTATATTTATGGATTCACATTTCCAGGCAGAAATATCGGTCTCTTTGAAATGCAGTGTTACTATTACATATAAATATATTATATATAAATATATAAATATGAGAGGTTTTTACAAAGTAGAAGTGATGCAAGGAGGGAAGAGTATATGGAGAGAAAAAGAGAAGTTAAAAGAGTGGTGAAGCAATGTAAAAAGAGAGCAGATGAGAGAGTGGGTGAGATGTTATCAGCAAATTTTGTTGAAAATAAGAAAAAGTTTTGGAATGAGATTAATAAGTTGAGGAAGCCTAGAGAACAAATGGATTTGACAGTTAAAAATAGGAGAGGAGAGTTATTAAATGGAGAGTTAGAGGTATCGGGAAGATGGAGAGAATATTTTGAGGATTTGTTAAATGTTGATGAAGACAGGGAAGCTGTGATTTCGTGTGTAGGGCAGGAGGAATAACATCTTGTAGGAGTGTGGAAGAGCCAGTTGTGGGTGTAGGGAAGTTCGTGAGGCAGTGGGTAGAATGAAAGGGGGTAAGGCAGCTGGGATTGATGGGATAAAGATAGAAATGTTAAAAGCAGGTGGGGATATAATTTTGGAGTGGTTGGTGCTATTATTTAATAAATGTATGGAAGAGGGTAAGGTACCTAGGGATTGGCAGAGAGCGTGTATTGTTCCTTTGTATAAAGGCAAAGGGGACAAAAGAGAGTGCAAAAATTATAGGGGAATAAGTCTGTTGAGTGTACCTGGTAAAGTGTATGGTAGAGTTATTATTGAAAGAATTAAGAGTAAAACAGAAAGCAGGATAGCAGATGAACAAGGGGCTTTAGGAAAGGTAGGGGTGTGTAGACCAAGTGTTTACAGTGAAACATATAGGTGAACAGTATTTGGATAAGGGTAAAGATGTTTTGTGGCATTTATGGATTTGGAAAAGGCGTATGATAGGGTAGATAGGGGGCAATGTGGCAGATGTTGCAGGTGTATGGAATAGGAGGAAGGTTACTGAAAGCAGTGAAGAGTTTTTATGAGGATAGTGAGGCTCAGGTTAGAGTGTGTAGGAGGGAAGGGACTATTTCCCAGTAAAAGTGGGCCTTAGACAAGGATGTGTGATGTCACCGTGGTTGTTCAATATATTTATAGATGGGGTTGTAAGAGAAGTGAATGCGAGGGTCTTAGCAAGAGGTGTTGGGCTAAAAGATAAAGAAGCAAATACAAAGTGGGAGTTGTCACAGTTGCTTTTTGCTGATGACACTGTGCTTTGGGAGATTCTGAAGAGAAGCTGCAGAGGTTGGTGGATGAATTTGGTAGGGTGTGTAAAAGAAGAAAATTGAAAGTGAATATAGGAAAGAGTAAGGTGATGAGGATAACAAAAAGAATAGGTGACGAAAGATTGGATATCAGATTGGAGGGAGAGTATGGAGGAGGTGAATGTATTCAGATATTTGGGAGTGGACATGTCGGCGGATGGGTCTATGAAGGATGAGGTGAATCATAGAATTGATGAGGGAAAAGGGTGAGTGGAGCACTTCGGAGTCTGTGGAGACAAAGAACCTTGTCCATGGAAGTAAAGAGGGAATGTATGAGAGTATAGTTATACCAACGCTCTTATATGGGTGTGAAGCATGGGTGATGAATGTTGCAACGAGGAGAAGGCTGGAGGCAGTGGAGATGTCATGTCTGAGGTCAATGTGTGGTGTGAATATAATGCAGAGAATTCGGAGTTTGGAAATTAGGAGGAGGTGCGGATTACCAAAACGATTGTCCAGAGAGCTGAGGAGGGGTTGTTGAGGTGGTTTGGACATGTAGAGAGAATGGAACGAGACAGAGTGACTTCGAGAGTGTATAAATCTGTAGTGGAGGGAAGGCGGGGTAGGGGTCGGCCTAGGAAAGGTTGGAGGGAGGGGTAAAGGAAGTTTTGTGTGCGAGGGGCTTGGACTTCCAGCAAGCATGTGTGAGCGTATTTGATAGGAGTGAATGGAGGCATATGGTTTTTAATACTTGACGTGCTGTTGGAGTGTGAGCAAAGTAACATTTATGAAGGGATTCAGGGAAACCGGCAGGCCGGACTTGAGTTCTGGAGATGGGAAGTACAGTGCCGGCACTCTGGAAGGAGGGTGTTAATGTTGCAGTTTTATAACTGTAGTGTAAAGCACCCTTCTGGCAAGACAGTGATGGTGTGAATGATGATGAAAGTTTTTCTTTTCGGGCCACCCTGCCTTGGTGGGAATCGGCCGATGTGTTAATAAAAAAAAAAAATATATATATATATATATATATATATATATATATATATATATATATATATATATATATATATATATATATATATATATATATTTGCTAAAAATATCTTGTATTAACAGGACTCGAAGCAATGGCTTTAAGTTGGATAAATTCAGATTATATATATATATATATATATATATATATATATATATATATATATATATATATATATATATATATATATATATATATATTTTTTTTTTTTTTTTTCAACAAGTCGGCCGTCTCCCACCGAGGCAGGGTGACCCAAAAGAAAGAAAATCCCCAAAAGAAAAAACTTTCATCATCATTCAACACTTTCACCACACTCATACATAATCACTGTCTTTGCAGAGGAGCTCAGATACGACAGCTGAGAAAAGTCCCCCAGCTGTCACTATCTCAGACCCCTCCTTTAAAGTGCAGGCATTGTACTTCCCATTTCCAGGACTCAAGTCCAACTAAATCAATTAACTGGTTTCCCTGAATCCCTTCACACAATGTTACCCTGCTCACACTCCAACAGATCGTCATGTCCCAAAACCATTCGTCTCCATTCACTCCTATCTAACACGCTCACACATGCTTGCTGGAAGTCCAAGTCCCTTGCCCACAAAACCTCCTTTACCCCTTCCCTCCAACCTTTCTAGGACGACCCCTACCCGCCTTCCTTCCCTACAGATTTATACGCTCTCCAAGTCATTCTACTTTGATCCATTCTCTCTAAATGACCAAACCACCTCAACAACCCCTCTTCAGCCCCCTGACAAATACGTTTAGTAACTCCACACCTTCTCCTAATTTCCACATTCCGAATTTTCTGCATAATATTTACACCACACATTGCCCTTAGACAGGACATCTCCACTGCCTCCAGCCTCCTCCTCGCTGCAGCATTTGCAACCCATGCTTCACACCCATATAAGAGTGTTGGTACCACTATACTTTCGTACATTCCCTTCTTTGCCTCCATGGATAACGTTTTTTGTCTCCACAGATACCTCAATGCACCACTCACCTTTTTTCCTTCATCAATTCTATGGTTAACCTCATCCTTCATAAACCCATCCGCTGACACATCAACTCCCAAATATCTGAAAACATTTACTTCTTCCATAATCCCTCTCTCCAATGTGATATCCAATTTTTCTTTATTTAAATCCTTTGATACCCTCATCACCTTACTCTCATCTATGTTCACTTTCAACTCTCTACCTTTACACACCCTCCCAAACTCGTCCACTAACCTTTGCAACTTTTCTTTAGAATCTCCCATAATCACAGTATCATCAGCAAAAAGTAACTGTGTCAACTCCCCTTTTACTTTTAATTCCCGATAATTTAATTCCACCCCTCTCCCCAACACCCTAGCATTTACTTCTTTTACAACCCTATCTATAAATATATTAAACAACCATGGTGACATTACACATCCCTGTCTAAAACCTACTTTTACAGGGAAGTAATCTCCCTCTCTCCTACACACGCTAACCTGAGCCTCACTATCCTTATAAAAACTCTTTACAGCCTTCAGTAACTTACTACCTATTCCGTACACTTGCAACATATTCCACATTGCTCTCCTATCCACTCTATCATATGCCTTTTCTAAATCCATAAATGCAATGAAAACTTCTCTACCTTTATCTAAATACTGTTCACATATATGCTTCACTGTAAACACTTGATCTACACATCCCCTACCCACTCTAAAGCCTCCTTGCTCATCTGCAGTCCTACTCTCTGTCTTACCTATAATTCTTTCAATAATAACCCTGCCATACAGTTTACCTGGTATACTCAGTAAACTTATTTCCCTATAATTCTTGCAATCTCTTTTAGTCCCCTTCCCTTTATATAAAGGAACTATACATGCTCTCTGCCAATCCCTAGGTACCTTCCCCTCTTTCATACATTTATTAAACAAAAATACCAACCACTCCAACACTATATTCCCCCCTGCTTTTAACATTTCTGTCATTATTCCATCAGTTCCAGCTGCTTTACCCCTTTTCATTCTACGTAATACCTCACGCACCTTCCCCGTACTCACATCCTGCTCTTCTTCACTCCTAAACGATGTTGTACCTCCCTGGCCAGTGCATGAAATTTCCGCCTCCCTTTTTTCATCGACATTTAAAAGTTCCTCAAAATATTTCCGCCCTCTACCCAATACCTCCAGCTCCCCATCTACTAACTCCCCTACTCTGTTTTTGACTGCCAAATCCATTCGTTCCCTATTCTTTCTTACCTTGTTTATCTCACTCCAAATTTTTTTCTTGTTTTCAGCAAAATTTCTTGACAGAGCCTCTCCCACTCTTTCAACTGCTCTCCTTTTGCACTCTCTCACCACTCTCTTCACCTTGCTTTTGCTCTCCATATACTCTGCTCTTCTATTAACACTTCTGTTTTGTAAAAACCTCTCATAAGCTACCTTTTTTCTCTTTTATCACACCCTTTACTTCTTCATTCCACCACTCACTCCTCTTTCCTCCTGCACCCACCCTCCTATAGCCACAAACGTCTGCCCCACATTCTAATACTGCATTTTTAAAACTATCCCAACTCTCTTCAACCCCCCCACTACTCCTACTTGCACTAGCCCACTTTTATGCCAATAGATGTTTATATCTCACCCTAACTTCATCCTCCCTTAGTTTATACACTTGCTGTTGCCATTTTCTTTTTGTCCCATCTACCTTTTACTCTAACTGTAGCTACAACTAAATAATGATCCGATATATCCGTTGCCCCTCTATAAACATGTACATCCTGAAGCCTACCCATCAACTTTTTATCCACCAATACATAATCTAACAAACTACTTTCATTACGTGCTATATCATACCTTGTATATTTATTTATCTTCTATTTCATAAAATATGTATTACTTATTACCAAACCTCTTTCTACTCATAGCTCTATTAACGGTTCCCCATTTACATTTACCCCTGGCACCCCAAATTTACCTACTACTCCCTCCACAACATTTTTACCCACTTTAGCATTAAGATCCCCAACCACACGTACTCTCTCATTTGGTTCAAAATTCCCCACGCACTCACTCAACATTTCCCAAAATCTCTCTCTCTCCTCTTCACTTCTCTCTTCTCCAGGTGCATAAACACTTACTATAACCCACTTTTCACATCCAACCTTTATTTTACTCCACATAATCCTTGAATTTAAACATTTATACTCCCTCTTTACCTGCCATAACTGATTATTCAACATTATTGCCACTCCTTCTTTAGCTCTAACTCCATTTGTAACTCCTGTCCTAATCCCATTTATTTCTCCCCACTGAAACTCTCCTATCCCCTTCATCTTTGTCTCACTTAAAGCCAGGACATCCAGCTTCTTTTTATTTATAACATCTACAATCATCTCTTTCTTATCATTCGCACAACATCCACGCACATTCAAACATCCCACTTTGACGGTTTTCTTCTTTTTCTTTTTAGTAAGCTATACAGGAAAAGGGGTTACTAGCTCATTGTTCCCGGCATTTTAGTTGACTTTTACAACACGCATGGCTTACAGAGGAAAGATTCTTATTCTACTTCCTCATGGATATGAAAGGAAAAGAAATAAGAACAAGAAATATTAAGATAAAATCAAAGAAAACTCAGATGAGTGTGTATACATAAATGTGTATATGTATGTTTAGTGTGACCTAAGTGTAAGTAGAAGTCGCAAGACGTACCTGAAATCTTGCATGTTTATGAGACAGAAAAAGACATCAGCAATCCTACCATCATGTAAAACAAATTCAGGCTTTCGTTTTACACTCACTTGGCAGGACGGTTGTACCTCCCTGGGTGGTTGCTGTCTACAGCCAAATAGGTAAAACTGGTCAATTCGCAAGAACTCATTTAAAATTAATCCTTTCTAAAAAAAATTCTTATACATTTAAAGATATATTATTTTTCATATATGTTATGTAAAAATAATTTTGTACCAAAAGAATACAGCGAATAGTGTGAATTATATATACATATAATTCACACTATTCGGTGAATTCTTTTGGTACAAAATTATTGAGGTACAAGTTTTATTGGGACAACGTTACTCTAAACTGATATATACATGAATTGATAAAGCATGTTCTACAACGTGGGTCATTTTCGTATTTAGTATATATTTAGATTTTATGTGCTTATACATATCAGTCTGCGTTTGTTAACTTTGCGTCAGATCAGCAGCGCCAACACCTGTGGAGACATCGAACCAGGAAATAAACAAAGCACATGTGTTAGCAATATCAGTTATAACGTGAGTTGCCAACACGCGCCGAGACTATTTCTGTGTAATTAGTTCATTAATTACCGCCGACGGGGATACTAGCTTAAAAGTATAAAATTTATTCGGTTATTTGCCAACTTTTGTGGTGCTTATTAGACCAGAAATTAATGAATTATCTCCCACATTATCTAGGCATAAAAAACAAAGCTGTCACGTGATGGATAGGTAAGACCAACTGGTTTCATAATTAAACCAGAGGGCATACATTGATCCACTATGTACAACTGTAACACATGGAAAGCAACAAACGCCTTTACGTTACAAGACACATCAATAAGCATAACGCAACTCAACCAACGACAACACCAGTGAAAACAATATAAATGCTTAGAAATAAGCACTATCATAAAACATGTCAGTTTCAAGAATTATTCGTTTAACTGATATAAGGGAGAAGGAAAGCGATCATACACACTTATAAATACATGACATCACAACAGCGTGACCATTTGACCCTAGTATTATTATTATTATTATTAGTAGTAGTAGTAGTAGTAGTAGTTGTAGTATTAATATTATTATTATTATTATTATTATTATTATTATTATTATTATTATTATTATTATTATTATTAATATTGTTGTTGTTGTTGTTGTTATTCTTATTATTCTTGTTGCTGTTGTTGATGGTGGTGGTGATGGTTGTAAGAAAGAAACTTTCTGCCTAGAAATCTCTTTTAAATGCGACGATTTATCGAACAGGGCTTTGTCAAGTACGTACTTTCAATACATAAAAAAACAGAGGTATGAAACATATGGTAGTGGTGAGGTGCTGCCGGGTCAAGTGGGATACGTCAAATGCCCCCGGCAAGGGTCAGGTACCGTCACATGTGAGGTCAAGTGATGAAAGCCGGAAGTGAAGTCGAGGGCTCAGGTACCTAGTGTTTAATATGTTGAAAACCTGTGTGATGGATGTAGACAAAATGTATATCTATCCGTTTTTGCCAAAGTCTGCACTTAGAAGATGAACCTCTTGACGACGTTTCGGTCTGCTCTCGATCATTCTCAAGTCACAACGGGTGAGAAAAGTAGAGAGGGCCTAAAGACAATATAGTAGGGTCCCCATCTTCAGTATCAAATACTCCGTTGCTGGATTCCTGGCTCTGTTTCTTCGACTAAAGACACTCTACTCTGATTCTGTTATTTGCCAGTCCCCACTTTCTTGCTCTTTCCTTACCTGAGAGGTACATCTTTTTTTGGTAACACATTTGTCGTGATGTGGATTTGAATGTGACAACAGAGGCGTATTTAACAGTTCCATTGCAGAACCGAGGGTTGAGTTCTTTGACGAACATGATGTTCATTTTTTGTATGTGCAGTAAAGAGTCGAAAATTTTTCCAGGTTATGCCAGGGATGTGGCTACCGACTTCAACTTCTTTGTCAGATGTGTGATAGTCTTGATATAGATGGAGTAGCAGTGGGAATGAAGGGGGTGGAAGGCTGAATAGGCGGGGTGGCTTGGGAAGCAGGTGGGTCAAGGGTGGCTTGGGAGGCTGTGGTTGATGGTGATGCCTCATAATCGTGGTTGGAGTACCGCCTGGGGGTGCTGGAATAAAGTTCGTTACAGAAGTAGGCTGTTGGGTAACTTTGAGAATTTTTTAGTGTTCCAGTATCTTGAAATCTTGTGATTGCAGCGTAAGTCGGGGCCTCAAGCTTTTTCTCATTGGCATTTTTTTCCCTGAAAGGGCAACTGGTTGCAAGATTGTGATGATTACTCTTCTACTTGAGACATTTTGGCTGAAAAGTATAGGTACAGTCCTTATGAGTTGTGTCCTTCAGCAGATTTTCTTTCCTTGGAAAGATGGGTATAAGCATAGCAATTCCAACGAGGGGTGATGTGGTGGAATCGCTCTGGTTCTATGTTCTTGGAATGAATGTGGCAATATGAGATGCGTAGACCTGAACAAAGTGCCTAAGATACCATGGAGATTTCGGAGAAGGTGACCTTGATCATCGGGCTGGCAGATGGAATGTTTGTGATGGAGTCGACGGTGACCCAGTCATTTTGATCTTCAATGAGTCGTTTCAAGTCGTCAGTTGACTGTCTAGTGATATCATGATCTTTCGAACACCGATTTCTTGGCCCTCAATGCAGAGGAATGATCCACTTCAAAGTCACGGCCCTTGAAAACGTTCATTGCTGAGGAGGTGGTAGTGGTTTTATCGGCTTCGCCATCGTTAAACCAGACGGCGATGAAAGAGTGCTTAGTACTGAGGAGGTTGGACGGTTTCACCTGCAGAGTGGTCGTCAGGAGTGTTTCCTGAGTCTTTTTCGTCGAGTTGGAGATGGTAACACGAAATGGGAAAAATGAGTACACGTTGCACCATGACGCTGCTGCTGACAATCTAGAAGAGAACAGACTCTCTGATATTATCATTGCTGCTGCCTTTATAACTGCTGCTTCTTACTACT
This sequence comes from Cherax destructor, assembly GCA_009830355.1. NCBI lineage: Eukaryota > Metazoa > Arthropoda > Malacostraca > Decapoda > Parastacidae > Cherax > Cherax destructor. Next base: position 29,036 of record WNWK01015936.1, on the reverse strand, counting down.
ACTATTACTACTACTACTGCTACTACTACTATTGCTGCCGCTAATTCTTTGTGCACCACCACAGCACTACTACGACAACTACTACCACCATTATAACTTTTACTATTACCACTAATTCATTTTTTACTCCTACTACTACAATTACTGCTATTACTACTAATATTACTGCTATTACTACTACTATTACCCCTCCCCTACAGTATTGTCTTCAGGCCTTCTCTACATTTCTTCTCCCAGGTGTAACTTGACAATGGTCAAGGGTCCGCAGATTATTCTGCAGATTCCGGTAATAGTTTCAGTAAACTATTTTATTGTATTTACAGTGGAGACAGAAAGTACTACGGTATGTCATAACAGAGGAGAACACCAACATGGAATATACCAACAAGTGTTGGATGAAATACACACAACTGAGGAGGAGGTGAAGAAGCTGCTAAGTGACCTTGATACCTCAAAGGTGGTGGGACCAGACAACATCTCCCCGTGGGTCCTTTGAGAGGGAGCAGAGACGCTGTGTGTGCCACTAACAACAATTTTCAACTCATCCCCTGTAACTGGGCAACTACCTGAGGTATGGAAGACGGGAACTGTAGTCCTCATTTTTAAGAAAGGAGACAGAAACGAGGCACTGAACTATAGACCAGTGACACTGAGGTATATAGTATGCAAAGTCATGGAGAAGGTTATCAAGAGGAGACTGGTATACCACCTGGAACGGAACAAAATTGTAAACGACAACCAGGCAAATCCTGTGTCACAAACCTTCTGGAGTTTCATGACAAGGTAACAGAAGTAAGACAAGAGAGAGAGGGGTGAGTTGATTGTATTTTCTTGGACTGCAAGAAGGCCTTCGACACAGTTCCTCTCAAGTGATTAGTGCAGAAGCTAGAGGATCAGGCACGTATAACAGGAAGGGTACTGCAATGGATCAGAGAATTCCTAACAGGGAGGCAACAATGAGTCATTGTACGAGATGAGGTATCACAATTGGCGCCTGAGACGAGTGCTGTTTTTGGTATATGTGAATGACATGACGGAAGGAATAGACTCAGAAGTGTCAAAGTTTGAAGATAATTTGAAGTTAATGAGGAGAATAAAATCAGATGAGAATCATGCAGGACTACAAAGAGACCTGGACAGGCTGGACACGTGGTCCAGCAACTGGACCACGCAGACAGAGTATAGGCTAGGTAGCCAAAGACTGCAAACCTCAATCAAGGAGAAAGATCTTGGGGTGAGTATAATACCGAGCACGTATCCGGAAGCACACATCAACCAGGTAACTGCTGCAGCATATGGGCGCCTGACAAACCAGACAATAGCGTTCCGATACCTCAGTATGGAATCGTTCAAGACACTGTACACCGTGTACGTCAGGCCCATACTGGAGTATGGTCAAGCACGTCAAGAAATTACAGAAAGTGCCAAGGTTTGCAACAGGGCTAGTTCCATAGCTAAGGGGAATGTCCTACGAAGAAAGGTTAAGGGACATCGGCCTGACGACACTTAAGGAGAGGAGTGTTAGGGGAGACATGATAACGACATACAAAATACTGCGAGGAATAGATAAGGTGGACTGAGACAGGATGTTCCAGAGAAGGGACACAGAAACAAGGGGTCACAATTGGAAGTTGAAAATTCAGATGAGTCAAAGGGATGTTAGGAAGTATTTCTTCAGTCACAGAGTTGTCAGGAAGTGGAATAGTCTGGCAAGTGAGGTAGTGGAGGCAGGAACCATACGTAGCTTTAAGACGAGGTATGATAAAGCTCATGGAGAAGGGGGAGAGAGAGGACCTAGTAGAGGTCAGTGAAGAGGCGGGGCCAGGAGCTGACTCTTGACCCCTGAAACCACAAATAGGTGAGTACAAATAGGTAAGTAAACACGCACTCATTCACATACACACACACACACACGCACACACAATTTTTAAAAAAGTAGACAACACGAAACACTAAACTACAGACCAGTGTCACTGACATGTATAGTATGCAAGGTCATGGAGAAGATTATCAGGAGAAGAGTGGTGGAGCACCTAGAAAGGAATGAGCTTATCAACGACGGCCAACACGGTTTCAGGGACGGGAAATCTTGTTTCACAAACCCACTGGAGTTTTATGACTGGGTGACAGCAGTAAGACAAGAGAGAGAAGGGTGGGTAGACTGCATTTTCTTGGACTGTAAGAAAGCGTTTAACCCAGTTCCACACAAGAGATTAGTGCAAAAGCTGGAGGACCAGGCAGGGATAAAAGGGAATGCATCTGCAACGGATCAGGGAATACCTGTCAGGAAGACAACAGCGAGTCATGGTACGTGGCGAAGTGTCAGAGTGGGCGCCTGTGACGATCGGGGTTCTACAGGGGTCAGTCCTAGGACCGGTGCTGTTTCTGGAATTTGTGAACGACATGACGGAAGGAAAAGACTCCGAAGTGTATCTGTTTGCAGATGATGTGAAGTTGATGAGAAGAGTCCAGTCGGATGAGGAGCAGGCAGAACTATAAAGGGATCTGGACAAACTGCAGGCCTGGTCCAGCAACTGGCTACTGGAGTTCAACCCCACCATGTGCAAAGTCATGAAGATTGGGGAAGGGCAAAGAAAACCGGAGACGGAGTAAAGCTTTTGGGGCCAGAGACCACAAACCTCACTCAAGGAAAAGGATCTTGTGGTGAGCATAATACCGGGCACATGTCCTGAGGCACACATCAACCAAATAACTGCTGCAGTATACGGGCCCCTAGCAAACCTAAGAACAGCATTCCGACTTCTTAATAAGGAAGCGTTATCGACCCTGTACACTGTGTACGTTAGGCCCATATTGGAGTATACAGCATCAGTTTAGACCCCACCTAACCAAACACGTAAGGAAACTAGAGAAAGTGCAAAGGTTTGCTTCAAGACTAGTCCCGGAGCAAAGGGGTATGTCCTACGAGGAGAGGTGAAGGAAAATTGACCTGACGACCCATGAAGGACAGGAGAGATAGGGGGAATATGATAACGACATATAAAATTCTGAGAGGAATCGTCAAGGTGGACAGAGACAGGATGTTCCAGAGATAGGACTCAGCAACAAGGAGTCACAGTTGAAAATTGAAGACTCAGATGAATCACAGGGATGTTAGAATATATTTCTTCTGTTATAGAGTTATCATGAAGTGGAATAGTCTGGGAAGTGATGAAGTGGAGGTAGGATCTTTACATAGCATTAAGAAGAGGTATGATAAAGCTCATGGAGTAGGAAGAGTAACCTTATCGCGGACAGTGAAGAGGAGGGGCCAGGAGCTGTGAATCGACCCCTGCAACCACAACTAGGTGAGTACACACACACACACACACACACACACACACACACACACACACACACACACATACACATTCACTCACTCTCACAGAAAAAAATAGCGAAACGCTTACAATCAAACGCACACGCACAGATACACGCAGACGGAGTTCGTGAAGAGGCGGGGCTAGGAGCTTTGACTCGATCCCTGCAACCACAATTAGGTGAGTAAAATTAGGTGAGTACAGACACACAAACAGACAGACACAGGTACACACATAATTATGGGTTTCTTTGCTGAAAAGTCTTTTCATTACCATTTGTCGGCTAACAGCCATTCCCCAACTTTATTATTACTATTGTTATTATTATTGCTTCAAATATTATTATTATTATTATTATTATTATTATTATTATTATTATTATTATTATTATTATTATTATTGTTGATGTTGTTAATTTATTCACTGACTGCCGTCATTCAGCTCTAATCCAAGAAAGCGGAGAGCAGCTCTTGCTCCTCAGATCAAAACACCGTCACAAGCACCAAGGCACTCTTATGTGATACGGCGTATATCCTTAAATACTCACAAAACACAAAGAATCCTCGCCCACAAAATTCATCCCCGGAAACAAACAGTTTCATCCAACTCGATAAAAATCAATGTCATACAATTATTGGGAGTTTTTGAATTTACTCAAAATTTGTCCCTGTGCATGCAAGCGCCATGGGCTTTTACCACTATATAAATATATATATATATATATATTATTATATATATATATATATATATATTATTATTATATATATATATACATATATATATATATATATATATATATATATATATATATATATATATATATATATATAATGGTGTGATAAAAGAGAAAAAAGTAGCTTATGAGAGGTTTTTACAAAACAGAAGTGTTAATAGAAGAGCAGAGTATATGGAGAGTAAAAGAAAGGTGAAGAGAGTGGTGAGAGAGTGCAAAAGAAGAGCAGATGAAAGAATGGGAAAGGCTCTGTCAAGAAATTTTGCTGAAAACAAGAAAATTTTTGGAGTGAGATAAACAAGGTAAGAAAGCCTAGGGAACGAATGGATTTGTCAGTTAAAAACAGAGTAGGGAGTTAGTAGATGGGGAGCTGGAGGTATTGGGTAGATGGCGGGAATATTTTGAGGAACTTTTAAATGTCAATGAAAAGAGGGAGGCGGTAATTTCATGTACTGGCCAGGGAGGTACAACATCGTTTAGGAGTGAAGAAGAGCAGGATGTGAGTGTGGGGGAGGTGCGTGAGGCATTACGTAGAATGAAAGGGGTAAAGCAGCTGGAATTGACGGAATCATGACAGAAATGTTAAAAGCAGGGGGGGATATAGTGCTGGAGTGGTTGGTATTTTTGTTTAATAAATGTATGAAAGAGGGGAAGGTACCTAGGGATTGGCAAAGAGCATGTATAGTTCCTTTATATAAAGGGAAGGGGATAAAAGAGAGTGTAAAAATTATAGGGAATAAGTTTACTGAGTATACCAGGTAAAGTGTATGGCAGGGTTATTATTGAAAGAATTAGAGGTAAGACAGAGAGTAGGATTGCAGATGAGCAAGGAGGCTTTAGAGTGGGTAGGGGATGTGTAGATCAAGTGTTTACAGTGAAGCATATATGTGAACAGTATTTAGATAAAGGTAGAGAAGTTTTTATTGCATTTATGGATTTAGAAAAGGCATATGATAGAGTGGATAGGGGAGCAATGTGGCAAATGTTGCAAGTGTATGGAATAGGTAGTAAGTTACTGAAGGCTGTAAAGAGTTTTTATGAGGGTAGTGAGGCTCAGGTTAGGGTGTGTAGGAGAGAGGGACACCATTTCCCGGTAAAAGTAGGTCTTAGACAGGGATGTTTAATGTCACCATGGTTGTTTAATATATTTATAGATGGGGTTGTAAAAGAAGTAAATGCTAGGGTGTTGGGGAGAGGGTGGGATTAAATTATGGAGAATTAAATGCAAAATGGGAGTTGACACAGTTACTTTTTGCTGATGATACTGTGCTTATGGGAGATTCTAAAGAAAAGTTGCAAGGTTAGTGGACGAGTTTGGGAGAGTGTGTAAAGGTAGAAAGTTAAAAGTGAACATAGATAAGAGTAAGGTGATGAGGGTATCAAACGATTTAAATAAAGAAAAAATTTGGGTATCACATTGGAGAGAGGGATTATGGAAGAAGTAAATGTTTTCAGATATTTGGGAGTTGACGTGTCAGCGGATGGGTTTATGAAGGATGAGGTTAACTATAGAATTGATGAAGGAAAAAAGGTGAGTGGTGCATTGAGGTATCTGTGGAGACAAAAAACGTTATCCATGGAGGCAAAGAAGGGAATGTACGAAAGTATAGTGGTACCAACACTCTTATATGGGTGTGAAGCATGGGTTGCAAATGCTGCAGCGAGGAGGAGGCTGGAGGCAGTAGAGATGTCCTGTCTAAGGGCAATGTGTGGTGTAAATATTATGCAGAAAATTCGGAATGTGGAAATTAGGAGAAGGTGTGGAGTTACTAAAAGTATTTGTCAGAGGGCTGAAGAAGGGTTGTTGAGGTGGTTTGGTCATTTAGAGAGAATGGATCAAAGTAGAATGACTTGGAGAGCGGATAAATCTGTAGGGGAAGGAAGGTGGGGTAGGGGTCGTCCTAGAAAAGGTTGGAGGGAAGGGGTAAAGGAGGTTTTGTGGGCGAGGGGCTTGGACTTCCAGCAAGCATTTGTGAGCGTGTTAGATAGGAGTGAATGGAGACGAATGGTTTTTGGGACATGACGATCTGTTGGAGTGTGAGCAGGGTAACATTTTGTGAAGGGATTCAGGGAAACCAGTTAATTGATTTAGTTGGACTTGAGTCCTGGAAATGGGAAGTACAATGCCTGCACTTTAAAGGAGGGGTCTGGGATAGGGACAGCTGGGAGGGACTTTTCTCAGCTGTCGTATCTGAGCTCCTCTTCAAAGACAGTGATTATGTATGAGTGTGGTGAAAGTGTTGAATGATGATGAAAGTATTTTCTTTTGGGGATTTTCTTTCTTTTGGGTCACCCTGCCTCGGTGGGAGACTTGTTGAAAAAAAAAAAAAAATATATATATATATATATATATATATATATATATATATATATATATATATATATATATATATATATATATATATATATATATATGTCGTCCGATTAGTAAAACTGGTCAATTAGCAAGAACTCATTTAAAATTAAGTCTTTTCTAAAATTTT
>WNWK01015936.1:0-15000 GCA_009830355.1 Cherax destructor | reverse complement strand
ACAGTATTTGGATAAGGGTAAAGATGTTTTGTGGCATTTATGGATTTGGAAAAGGCGTATGATAGGGTAGATAGGGGGCAATGTGGCAGATGTTGCAGGTGTATGGAATAGGAGGAAGGTTACTGAAAGCAGTGAAGAGTTTTTATGAGGATAGTGAGGCTCAGGTTAGAGTGTGTAGGAGGGAAGGGACTATTTCCCAGTAAAAGTGGGCCTTAGACAAGGATGTGTGATGTCACCGTGGTTGTTCAATATATTTATAGATGGGGTTGTAAGAGAAGTGAATGCGAGGGTCTTGGCAAGAGGTGTTGGGCTAAAAGATAAAGAAGCAAATACAAAGTGGGAGTTGTCACAGTTGTTTTTTGCTGATGACACTGTGCTTTTGGGAGATTCTGAAGAGAAGCTGCAGAGGTTGGTGGATGAATTTGGTAGGGTGTGTAAAAGAAGAAAATTGAAAGTGAATATAGGAAAGAGTAAGGTGATGAGGATAACAAAAGAATAGGTGACGAAAGATTGGATATCAGATTGGAGGGAGAGAGTATGGAGGAGGTGAATGTATTCAGATATTTGGGAGTGGACATGTCGGCGGATGGGTCTATGAAGGATGAGGTGAATCATAGAATTGATGAGGGGAAAAGGGTGAGTGGAGCACTTCGGAGTCTGTGGAGACAAAGAACCTTGTCCATGGAAGTAAAGAGGGAATGTATGAGAGTATAGTTATACCAACGCTCTTATATGGGTGTGAAGCATGGGTGATGAATGTTGCAACGAGGAGAAGGCTGGAGGCAGTGGAGATGTCATGTCTGAGGTAAATGTGTGGTGTGAATATAATGCAGAGAATTCGGAGTTTGGAAATTAGGAGGAGGTGCGGGATTACCAAAACGATTGTCCAGAGAGCTGAGGAGGGGTTGTTGAGGTGGTTTGGACATGTAGAGAATATGGAACGAGACAGAGTGACTTCGAGAGTGTATAAATCTGTAGTGGAGGGAAGGCGGGGTAGGGGTCGGCCTAGGAAAGGTTGGAGGGAGGGGGTAAAGGAAGTTTTGTGTGCGAGGGGCTTGGATTTCCAGCAAGCATGTGTGAGCGTATTTGATAGGAGTGAATGGAGGCATATGGTTTTTAATACTTGACGTGCTGTTGGAGTGTGGGCAAAGTGACATTTATGAAGGGATTCAGGGAAACCGGCAGGCCGGACTTGAGTTCTGGAGATGGGAAGTACAGTGCCGGCACTCTGAAGGAGGGTGTAAATGTTGCAGTTTTATAACTGTAGTGTAAAGCACCCTTCTGGCAAGACAGTGATGGAGTGAATGATGATGAAAGTTTTTCTTTTCGGGCCACCCTGCCTTGGTGGGAATCGGCCGATGTGTTAATAAAAAAATATATATATATATATATATATATATATAATGAAGAGAAGAGAGAGAGAGAGAGAGAGAGAGAGAGAGAGAGAGGAGGAGAGGGGAGAGAGGGGAGAGAGAAGAGGAGAGTAGAGAGAGAGAAGAGATAGAGAGAGAAGAAAGAGAGGAGATAGAGAAAGAGAAGAAGGAGATGGGGAGGAGAGAGAGAGAAGGAGAGAGAGAGAGAGAGAGAGAGAGGAGAAGAGAGAGAGAGAGAGAGAGAGAGAGAGAGAGAGAGAGAGAGAGAGAGAGATGGAGAATATGAAAGAGCGATAGAGATCGAGAGGAGAGAGAGAGAGAGAGAGAGAAAGAGAGAGAAAGGCAGGAATACGAAGAGGGAGACAACCGGGATGCAAGTTTCCCCAGAGAGAGAAAGACAACTTCATGCCCAGCTGCAAGAACTGCATCAGTGTTGTCAGTAGTGACAGTAAAAGAGGAAAAAGTATATCTCCTTTAATCCCTGTACACAGGGAAGGCTGCGGGCAGGACGAGGTCAGCCTAAATTGCTACGTGGGTTTCAGACCATCTAGTACAGCCTTTCACCCACCCCATTTAGAGCCACTTGAGATAGAACCAGGAGGAAGCCAGCAAGATTCAAATGGAATACTACTGATAAGAGTGAACAAGCTTTTACTGGGACACGGCTTTACTGTGCAGAGCTTGATCAAGTCATGTCTTGATAAAGACCTACACAGTGAATCGTTGTTCTAATCAGGGCCGGATTAAGGATTGTGGGCCATGGGGCGCCACATCTTGTGGGGGCCCCATACTTAGTGGGATTTTTTTTTAATAAACCAAACGTTATTTTCACGTACCCTACAACACCCATGATACCGAGAAAGATAAAAATCTAATAATAAAAACCATGTTTGGTAATAAAGATTATATTTTCTTGACTATTACAAAAAGAATGATACAATAAAATACAAACATACTCTGAATCATTAGCCTTTTTCAATAAACACGGAATGATTCACATGAACAAAGCTTACGTACTTTTTGACTGATAAATGATTCAACTACTGTTTGGAAGTCCAGTTCACAAAGAATATTCCTCTCAATACTCATTATTGCCAACCAGGAGAGACGACTTTGACTCATTGATGTTCTTAGTCTGTTCTTGATTATTTTCATCTTCGAAAATGTTCGTTCACCACTACAATTCGACGCCATCAATACTAGTTAAATCCTCAACATGATCTTAACATTGCGAAAAGTTGCCTTTAAATCACTAAGCAAAATTATGTAGAAGTAGAGTTCTTTAGACTGTCATTGTAGTCTTGCATGTTAAGTTTTACAAAGACAACTGAATGTAACAGCTCATCTTCAAGACTGGGTTCTAGATCTGTGTTATATTGACAAGATTGGCTGCAGCTTCACTGAGTTCAGTGGAATTCATATCTTCTAGATGGTTGAGGAATCCAAAACGCTCGCATACAGTATCATACGCAGCTATCTTGTCACTTAGAGATTCAATAAATTGGTCAATAACTGGAATGAAGCATTCTGTACGGAACTTTGACTGGGAATCATCTGGGTATCTTCTGCTTTACCATAATCCAATTAGTTAAGACGAACATTTCTCACACGATGACGAACGTCTGTATACTCTATTGTTCCAGTCTGATTCCAGCCTCTTCATATTCATCGAGTGTGTCTTTCTTTGTTTCAATAAATGTTTTCAAAGACTTAAGTGCTTTTATTGCAGTACTGAGAACCATTTTCGGACCTTGTAGAACGTGATTTGTTGCATTGAATCTTTCCAAAATTCCATTCCAGAATGAAGCATAAACTGCCGTTTCTAATATACCCATATTCTCATAGAGATTGCATAAGAACATATGAATAGAGGAACACTGCCGAAGGCCTACTGGCCCATACAAGGCAGGTCCTTATCAAAACCATCCTTACCCAAAGCTACCCAAGAATATACTCCCGTACCCAATGACACCAATCAAACCCAGCCCCTCCCACTCATATATTTCTCCAGTCTCTTTTTAAAGCTACCCTAGGTCCTAGCTTCGATCACCCTACTCGGAAGATTGTTCCACGCATCCACAACTCTTTTCGAAAACCAGTACTTACCTATGTCCTTTCTAAATTTAAATTTATCCAACTTAAATCCATTATTTCTGTTTCTTACCTGGTTCGACACCCTCAGTATTTTATTAATATCACCTTTGTTTATTTGTTTACTACTAGTTTCATTTCGGACCACAACCTTGTTTTCCTCATGGGTCAAGATGTAATTAAGAGCCTCTCTTATCTCGCTGCAACCATGCACAATGGCTTTTGTTGCATCAGCTCTACAAGACCAACGAGTTTCACATAGTTTATTTACTTGCGTTAATTTGTCTTTGAGAGTAGTATAGCGAGATGTAGATGCTGTGAAAAACACACACAGTTCCTGAACGAAATCAAAGTAGTGAAGAGCTGCTGAACATAAATTGACTGCTGTTTTTCCAACTAAATTAAGAGAATGTCCGCAACATGGTACAAACTCTGATAATGGATTTCTTTCTTTGATAAGGCCTTGCATTCCTCTGTATTTTCCTCTCATATTTGCAGCATTATCATATGCCTGCCCTATACAATCTTATATATCAATGTTATTACTTTCCAAAAACTCTAGCAGTGTATTGGCCATAGCAGCACCAGTGTGACCCCGATTATCCAAAGTTAGCTGATCAATGTCAGTCTCATCTGGGGTTGAATAAACTGAAACTAAATAATACTTTGATTTCTTTATTCTTTCTATAATTTCTTTCATCATAAGTTTGCCCATTATTATAATGATCTCTTCACATATTGTGGATGAGAGATAACTTGTGCGACCTCGTCCTCTATTCGCATGTATTTTGATGTGAGCTGCAAGAAATGGGTCATACTCCGAAAGGAGGTCCAACATGCCCAGGTAATTTCCATTTGTTTGTCAACCAATCACTTCATCTGCGCCTCGGAAAGCTAATCCACGTTCAACAAAAAATTAGATTGTACTCACAACACGCATAATAAGCTTATACCAATAATCACGTAATTCTGCTTCTTGCTTTGCTAAGTCCTGATCAACTCTGCCAAGTATCTTCCCAAGTTTTGCAAGACTGATCATCAATTCTAGATGACACTTTGATTTTTCATGATCAGCTATCCTTTCATTGCTATGTTATTATTTTTTTTTTATTTTTTTTTTTAATAATGTTCTTTTATATCTCATCTTGTGGGGGCCTCTTTTCTGTGGAAGCCCCGGGGCTGTAGCCCCGGTAGCCCCCAATTTAATCCGGCCCTGGTTCTAATAAATGTTTTTTTTCTACGTGTCTTTTGTTCACGGTAGAGAGTAATTTACGACACCTTCTCAGTCTTTAAGGGCTGATGCATCTTATGGATATATAAGTTCAGGTTATGTAAGTAAAGATTATCAGTTTGCTAACATAATTAATTAAGAGTAGTTAGATGAAGAGCAAAACCTGGAAATGCTGCTTTTGTTCAGCTTGAAGCTCCCAACGATGGTGGACGAGGCTTCTCTTGTTCAGCTTGAAGCTCCCAACGATGGTGGACGAGGCTTCTCTTGTTCAGCTTGAAGCTCCCAACGATGGTGGACGAGGCTTCTTTTGTTCAGCTTGAAGCTCCCAACGATGGTGGACGAGGCTTCTCTTGTTCAGCTTGAAGCTCCCAACGATGGTGGACGAGGCTTCTCTTGTTCAGCTTGAAGCTCTCAACGATGGTGGACGAGGCTTCTCTTGTTCAGCTTGAAGCTCCCAACGATGGTGGATGAGGCTTCTCTTGTTCAGCATGAAGCTCCCAACGATGGTGGACGAGGCTTCTCTTGTTCAGCTTGAAGCTCCCAACGATGGTGGATGAGGCTTCTCTTGTTCAGCATGAAGCTCCCAACGATGGTGGACGAGGCTTCTCTTGTTCAGCTTGAAGCTCCCAACGATGGTGGATGAGGCTTCTCTTGTTCAGCTTGAAGCTCCCAACGAATGGTGGACGAGACTTCTCTTGTTCAGCTTGAAGCTCTCAACGATGGTGGATGAGGCTTCTCTTGTTCAGCTTGAAGCTCCCAACGATGGTGGATGAGGCTTCTCTTGTTCAGCATGAAGCTCCCAACAATGGTGGACGAGGCTTCTCTTGTTCAGCTTGAAGCTCCCAACGATGGTGGATGAGGCTTCTCTTGTTCAGCATGAAGCTCCCAACGATGGTGGACGAGGCTTCTCTTGTTCAGCTTGAAGCTCCCAACGATGGTGGACGAGGCTTCTCTTGTTCAGCTTGAAGCTCTCAACGATATTGGACGAGGCTTCTCTTGTTCAGCTTGAAGCTCTCAACGATGGTGGACGAGGCTTCTCTTGTTCAGCTTGAAGCTCCCAACGATGGTGGACGAGGCTTCTTTTGTTCAGCTTGGAGCTCTCAACGATGGTGGACGAGGCTTCTCTTGTTCATCTTGAAGATCCCAACGATGGTGGACGAGGCTTCTCTTGTTCAGCTTGAAGCTCCCAACGATGGCGGACGAGGCTTCTCTTGTTCAGCTTGAAGATCCCAACGATGGTGGACGAGGCTTCTCTTGTTCAGCTTGAAGATCCCAACGATGGTGGACGAGGCTTCTCTTGTTCAGCTTGATTCTCCCAACGATGGTGGACGAGGCTTCTCTTGTTCAGCTTGAAGCTCCCAAGGATGGTGGATGAGGCTTCTTTTGTTCAGATTGAAGCTCCCAACGATGGTAGACGAGGCTTCTTTTGTTCAGCTTGAAGCTCCCAACGACGGTGGTCGAGGCTTCTCTTGTTCAGCTTGAAGCTCCCAACGATGGTGGATGAGGCTTCTCTTGTTCAGCTTGAAGCTCTCAACGATGGTGGACGAGGCTTCTCTTGCTCAGCTTGAAGCTCCCAACGATGGTGGACGAGGCTTCTCTTGTTCAGCTTGAAGCTCTCAACGATGGTGGACGAGGCTTCTCTTGTTCAGCTTGAAGCTTCCAACGATGGTGGACGAGGCTCGAATGAAGATTTACATTGAATTTGAATTTTCAAAGTTTTAATTTTCCAATATTATTAAAAACAAAATTGCTCGAGCAATAACTGGAATATGCGTCTTTTGGTCGGTGTCAGTTTCCCACTGGACTTATAAGATAACGGGGATAAGTTTCTTGTATCGCGCAGAGGCTTCATGAAGCGCATCTAGTTTCAGTTATTATTTGCTGATCTGTAACGGTTTATGGCTCAGAAAATGTTGCTCTTCGGTTGATCTTTGACGGAACCTCTCCACTATATGGCACTAATCACAGTCGCGTTGTTGCACTGCACAATGCACGTAGGCCTCCCTTATAATTATCTTCAAAATTAGGCTTAGAGTTTTTCCTATTAGAGCAAAGTCTGAAACCTCATCTTAGCATTCAAGTCAGTCAAGAAAGTAAAAAGAGTTAAATTACGATTTGAAAGAGCATGGCTACAGTAGCTACAAAACTCTCAAAATAACAAAACGTTCTGTCGCATTAGGTATATGTACCACTCCGCTGAGAAAGCCAACTCTTCATTCTATGACTTCTCGGCACAATAGATGAGCCGGTCAGCTAAACGGTAGCAGTTACGCAGCAGAAAGGAAAGTCAACAACACTTTCATTCCAGCTGTGCGTTATCTTTCTCACCATTACTTAGTCAGCGATCATTTATTCCTCGCCTGATTTGCTATAACAATATGTTCTAATAATTCACATATATTCAAGAAAGAGCGTCAAGCTGCCAATACAATCTTGTTTCACACTTTGTTCCAGCCTCATAGTGCATAATGCAATAACTATACAATAGTTTCAGCCTTTAACAGAATCACTATACAAAAGTAACTGCTGGTTTCAGCCTTTAAATGAAACCACCTCAGCAGTTTTAATTTTATAAAATACACGTTAGGAACTCTCATCTTTAATCCTGTTGAATCCTGAGGTGCAAGTTTAATTTAAAGGGAGAGAGAGAGCGAGAGAGAGAGAGAGAGAGAGAGAGAAGAGAGAGAAAGAGAGAGAGAGAGAGAGAGAGAGAGAGAGAGAGACAGACAGACAGACAGACAGACAGACAGACAGACATACAGAGACAGAGATAGAAGATAGATAGAGAGAGAGAGAGAGAGAGAGAGAGAGAGAGAGAGAGAGAGAGAGAGAGAGAGAGAGAGAGAGAAGTGAGTACGAAGAGAAGGGAGAAATAGAATAAGAGATATCACGTAATCTGGTTAATGGTCGAGTAGAATGGTACTTAGAATAAAATATTAAACACTGCAGAAAGGGAACAACGATAAGAAAGGATTGATATATGGAGAAGGCAAGAGTGTTAGAGGAAGAACGCGCTAATGGTCGGGTAAAAATATGCAAGGAAACCAAATCAAATACATTTTTATAATGACTAGATATGTGAAAGACAGTGAATTAGATGTATTTTGGTCGCAGCAGCGCGATCCTTTAAAGGGATTCCCGTATTCCATAACCTAAGTGCCCAGTGCTTCAGTGCACGCGATTTTAATAGTGCAGAGTGCGGCATAATCTGATAATGTGGTTACGTATTAGTGTTGAAAATCTGAAGGGAATCAAAAGAGGCATTCAGAAGTCATCATATGGAAACTAATATTCATTTTTCTTCAATAAAAACGATAATTTCGTATATTACACAACGTAACTATAATTCAAACCATCCTACAAGACCAAACAGACTAACATACAGTGGTACCTCTACTTACGAGCAGCTCCCAACTCGAACAATTATGTAAGTGTATTTTTGTAAGTGCTTTTGTAAGTGTATTTTTGGGGGTCTGAAATGGATTAATCTAATTTTCATTATTTCTTATGGGGAAAAAATTCCTTCGGTATCGGCACTTGAATAGCCGTCTGGAACGAATTAAGCTCGTAACTCGAGGTACCTCTGTACTAAAATACACAAGCACGTTAAGTTTGAAGTCATTACGAATTTTCTTTAATATATCAGCTTGGAAGGGTAGACTCTAAACAGATGCGACACTCAGAAATTATCGCATGAAAAGCAGTATTTTAACTTTTCCATTTTCCAGTCCAGCAAACTAGAACCAACACAGCCAATATCAAACCAAACTTTTCACTAAGAAAGACTGGCCAGCTTTTAAGAAAAGTAAATTCAGTAAGTTAGTAAGTTTAATGTAAGCTTAGTCTGCATAAAATAATATTTTGTAAATGGTCTTGAAGGCACATAGATGTGTGAGGCACATAACACAAAAAGTTTATTTAACCCAGGATACCCAAATAAAGTCAAACACAGTGACTTATTTCTAATCAGGAAAAACATTGTAAAGTTATTTTACAGAAGCCAATTTGATTTCACTAAAATTGGCCCATGATAACTTACACAATCTAACATCAAAATTGTTTCCTTTAAGGAAAGCACATCAGCACTGAAAGTTTAAAGTTGACCAGAAGAAGCATTCGCCAGTTACTGCACAGAATCGAAAAAAAAATTGAGCCTACACAGCCTAAATCCATGAAGCGTTCCATCCACTTCATGTGAAGATTGGAACCTTTCACAATAGTCATATTTCAGTCAGTGAAAACCGCTAAACCCGTAGGGGAAAGGCAAATCCAGTTCCTTCACCAGCATCAAGGCAAAAAAATACAAAAATAAAATGCAAAAAGTGCAAAATGGCGTCAACACAATTAAAAAACACCTGCCTTCTAAGTAGGATACACGCCAGCGTTGAAATTGAAGCCGCTCAGAGGAGCTTGTCTTCGTCTATCACACGTAAACAAAATTTGGGAATTGCCCATGAAGCATTGTGCATAGGGCACCCACGCATGCAAATAGTTCCAAGAATCTTGCCCAAGATACGTTACACAAGCGTTGATAGTTTCAACCCAATCAAATAAAGCGTTTTGAGTAATAAACGAAAATCTGTGGGAAATAAACAATGCTACTGAGAATGTTCCCCAAAACAGGAAAGTCTCTCCTCTTTAAACTTTAAACTCCACTAAATCCCCTTACTTTTCCAGTCTACTTTTCTCATTTACATTCTATTTAAAATTCTCTACAATCCTGTTAGAACAAATATATGATTTCCATTATGTTAAAATCCATTTTGATGTAATTGGTAGAAAAATGGGAAATTGGAAGCCACACAACCCAAAATTAATACAAAAATACTTCCTTTTAGGATACACCAGCATTTAGCTAAGGTTTGAAGCTGAACAGAAGATTCATTCTCTAGTTATTACTTGGGAAACAGTTTGCTTAATAAAACTGGTAAATTAAAATTTACACATCTCAAAGTGACAAACTGTGTTTTATTGAATCCCAGTAATTTTATAAGACTTCGCTGATAAAACACATTTTTCAGCAATTGATCGTATTTAAACAATTCCATTTTTTTTTATTTCAGTAAAATTTCAAATTTGCCTTTACTCTAACTAGACTTATAGGTTATCATCCTTATTATAGAATGCATCGTCAATAATATTTTGAAGCCAATCAGAAGAAGAAGCATTCCTTAAGTATAGAATAAAACATAATCATTATTGAATAAAATTCTCAACTTGAGACTTATGCCAATGACAGCGTTGAGCCACGCGTTCAGGAAACCACATCAGCGGTGAAAAATTTGAAGCCGATCAGGTGAGTTATTGTCCAGTTTAGGCACAGATTCCAGCGATACTAAAGTTTTTAAGTAATGTACCACATCAACAAATTTGCCTGCATGTGGCTTCAAGCTTCATGTGCATATACATTTTTGGATGTTGGTCCTTGTGGTTTCGCTGAATAGTTTCACTTAGACTTGGACTGCATATATCCTAATTTACCATTTTTATTGAAGAAATTTGTATATCAGTTTCCATATGATGATTTATGAATTCCCCTCCTGATTCCCCTCAAATTTTCAAAACTAATATTCAATTGCAAATCAATTTATGCCACACTCTGCACTATTCCATTCGGATGCATTGAGGCACAGGGGACTAAGACGGGAAATGCAGGGATACCTTTCTCGTATCGCGTAGCGATCGAAATACATCTACTTATTATTGTGATTGTATTCCTTGGAATTCGCTGATCCTATAGGAGTCGTACAGGTCTTAGAGAATGGGAGATGAAGGGGTTTGATCCCATAAATAGAAGAGTAACTCTACTTCACTGGCTCAAGAGCCCTTCAAAAGCATCAACGCACCAATCTTGCAAAGAGATGACGTGTATAACTGATGTCACGCAGAGAGTAATGACTTTGTAAGCAGTGAAGTGAATAACATTGAAAGAGGAAATGTTTATCAGTGTTAAAGAAAGTGTATAGCAGTGTAAGAGGAAGTGTATAGCAGTGTAAGAAGAAGTGTATATCAATGTAAGAGGAAGTGTATAGCAGTGCAAGAGGAAGTGTATAGCAGTGTAAGAGGAAGTGTATAACAGTGTAAGAAGAAGTGTATATCAGTGTAAGAGGAAGTGTATAGCAGTGTAAGAAGAAGTGTATATCAATGTAAGAGGAAGTGCATAGCAGTGCAAGAGGAAGTGTATAGCAGTATAAGAGGAAGTGTATAACAGTGTAAGAAGTGTATAGCAATGTAAGAGGAAGTGTATAGCAGTGTAAGAAGAAGTGTATAGCAATGTAAGAGGAAGTGTATAGCAGTGCAAGAGGAAGTGTATAGCAGTGTAAGAGGAAGTGTATAACAGTGTAAGAAGAAGTGTATAGCAATGTAAGAGGAAGTGTATAGCAGTGCAAGAGGAAGTGTATAGCAGTGTAAGAGGAAGTGTATAACAGTGTAAGAAGAAGTGTATAGCAATGTAAGAGGAAGTGTACAGTAGTGCAAGATGAAGTGTATAGCAGTGTAAGAGGAAGTGTATAGCAGTGTAAGAGGAAGTGTATATCAGTGTAAGAGGAAGTGTATAGCAGTGTAAGAGGAAGTGTATAGAAGTGTAAGAGGAAGTGTATAGCAGTGTAAGAGGAAGTGAATATCAGTGTAAGAGGAAGTGTATAGCAGTGTAAGAGGAAGTATATAACAGTGTAAGAGGAAATGTATAGCTGTGTAAGAGGAAGTGTATAGCAGTGTAAGAGGAAGTGTATAGCAGTGTAAGAGGAAGTGTATAGCAGTGTAAGAGAAAGTATATAACAGTGTAAGAGGAAATGTATAGCTGTGTAAGAGGAAGTGTATAGCAGTGTAAGAAGAAGTATATAACAGTGTAAGAGGAAATGTATAGCTGTGTAAGAGGAAGTGTATAGCAGTGTAAGAGGAAGTATATAACAGTGTAAGAGGAAGTGTATAGCAGTGTAAGAGGAAGTATATAACAGTGTAAGAGGAAATGTATAGCTGTGTAAGAGGAAGTGTATAGCAGTGGAAATGGAAGTGTAAGAGCAAAAGTGCAACAGTGTAAGAGCAAGTTCATTACACTGAAGAAAATGTATAACAGTATAAGGGGAAGTGTTTAACTGTGTTAAAGTATATACCTGTGTAAAATAAAGTATATAATCAAAACATAAGAGAAAGTGTATAACAACCATATGTGAGAAAGTGTATAACAGTCAATTGAAAGTTTATGAAACCAGTAAGAGAAGTTTATAACAATTAGAAGTTTATATAAAATTTAAGAAAAGTTTATAACAACCACGTAACAGAAAGTTTATACAACCACGTAAGAGAAAGTTTATAACAACTACTGAAGAGAAAGTTTATAACAACCACGAAAGAGAAGGCTTATAACAACCACGAAAGAGAAAGCTTATAACAACTACTTAAGATAAAGTTTATAACAACTACTTAAGAGAAAGTTAATAACTACTACTTAAGAGAAAGCTTATAACCACGTAAGAGAAAGTTTATAACAACTAATTAAGAGAAAGTTTATAATAAATACTTAAGAGAAAGTTTATAATTAATACTTAGGAGAAAGTTTTTAACTACCATGTAAGAGAAAGTTTATAACAACTACTTAAGAGAAAGTTTGTAACAATCAAGTAAGAGAAAGTTTATAACAACTACTGAAGAGAAAGTTTATAACAACTACTGAAGAGAAAGTTTATGACAACCATGTAAGAGAAAGTTTATAACAACCACATGAGAGAAAGTTTATAACTACTTTTTAAGAGAAAGTTTATGACAACCATGTAAGAGAAAGTTTATAACAACCACGTGAGAGAAAGTTTATAACAACTACTTAAGAGAAAGTTTATGATAAATACTTAAGAGAAAGTTTATAACAACCACGTAAGAGAAAGTTTATAACAACTACTTAAGAGAAAGTTTATAAGAACCACGTAAGAGAAAGTTTATAACAACTACTGAAGAGAAAGTTTATAAGAAGCACGCATGATAAAGTTTATGAACATGTAAGAAAGTTTATAACAACCACGTGAGAGAAAGTTCATAACAACTACTTAAGAGAAAGTTTATAACAACTACTGAGAAAATGTTTATAGCAACTACTTAAGAAAGTTTTTAACAACCACGTAAGGAAAGTTTATAACAAAGATAGAAAGTTATCACCACAAACTTAAAGAAAATTTATAAAAACTTTGAAAAGTTTAACTACTATAAAGAAAGCTTATAACACTAAGAAGAGTTTATAACAACTAATTAACCGAAAGTTTATAATAAATATTAGAAAGTTTAAAATTTATAATGGAAAGGTTTTAACTCCCATGAGAAAGTTTATAACAACACTTAAGAAAGTTTGTAACAATCTTAAGAGAAAGTTTATAACAACTACTGAAGATGAAGTTTATAACAACTACTGAAAGAATTTCATGACAACCATGTAAAGTTTATAACAACCACATGAGAGAAAGTTTATAACTACTTTTTAAGAGAAAGTTTATGACAACCATGTAAGAGAAAGTTTATAACAACCACGTGAGAGAAAGTTTATAACAACTACTTAAGAGAAAGTTTATGATAAATACTTAAGAGAAAGTTTATAACAACCACGTAAGAGAAAGTTTATAACAACTACTTAAGAGAAAGTTTATAAGAACCACGTAAGAGAAAGTTTATAACAACTACTGAAGAGAAAGTTTATAAGAAGCACGCATGATAAAGTTTATGACAACCATGTAAGAGAAAGTTTATAACAACCACGTGAGAGAAAGTTCATAACAACTACTTAAGAGAAAGTTTATAACAACTACGTGAGAAAATGTTTATAGCAACTACTTAAGAGAAAGTTTTTTAACAACCACGTAAGAGAAAGTTTATAACAGCATATGAAAGTTTTCACCACAAATGTGCAGAACAAAATAAGATTTGAAAAGTGAACATGATAAATGAAAGCAGATAGAACTGATAGAGTTTGTCCTGATATTATATCCTGGTTTCATCTCATATTTTTAATATAATGCAAAGGGGTATTTCTGGAGAATGTTTATTAAACACAAACTTCTGAATGTTCGATATCTCTTCAAACCTGAATATTTATAAAACACAAGCATATGAATGTTTATTAAACACAAACATATGAATATAGGATTTCTCATGAAGGCATAAATGTTTATTCAACGTAAACAACTACAGAAGAGTTACAAAACAATAACAGAAAAATTATAGACCTGTTATCAACAGAACAATTTCGGGAGAGCTACATAATTATTAGAGACGAGTTATTTAGTTATTACTAAATGTTGAAGAATTACAGACGAATTACAGAACTGTTACAATTGTTAAAAGAATATCCAGTAACATACCAATTATATAAGTGTTGTGGAACAGTTACAGTATAGTTACAAAACAATTACGGAAGCTTAATGGAACAATTTGCAGAAGAATTGCAGCAGAGTTGCAGAACAGTCAGTCACGGAACAATTACTGATTAATTACAGAACAATTATGCCTTTACTAATATTTGCCATTTATAAATATATTTCAGGAAATGAACTGGTCACAAACTTCCCCGTAGATCACTGGACACTCAAGAGAATCAAGCATTAGGGAGAATGTTCTGTGATGCTGCTTCTCTCTACTCAGTATTCTATAACAGCGTTTCTTTAAGCGGGAGTTCCCTCACTGCCAGGGGGTAATGAGACATTTTTCCAGGGACAGTGCCAGAAAAATACAACAATAACAAAACAGAAGCTGAACTAATTTCAATAGAAAATAAACAATGAACTTAAAAAAAACACGTTTTAATTAAATATGGCGAAAGGAGATCTTACTACTTTTGTCATTATAGTAGTGAATTTTTTTTCCACTCATCAAACGGAAGTGGCATGGTGACAAACATGTCAACCGTGGATGTTCTCTGCTCGTATTTCCCTGGACCGTGGGTGTGGCAGCCTCTTCGTGGATTGGATGTCGTGCTAGCCAGCTTGTAGATCGTCCGTTCACTCTCATTTGACAGCACCTCTCTCGTACCTCCGGCGTCATCTGATTGGGTGGAGTCCCACTGACGAACCCATAATGCCAATGCCGTCGCAGTGTCGATCCCGGAACTGCAGGTGGTGCCTCACGGTCGAGGCCTCACAGTCGAGACTGCACTGCTGGTGTAATCTTACGGTAGAACACGCACTATCGGAAGAGTCTCACGGTTGAGAATGAGGTCCAGTACAATACGTAAATAAAAGGGTCTACCCATGAAGTCGTTTTGTAAGGTAAGATGATTATCTCGAGGAAGAATTCTTAAAAAAAATGTTTTTTAGCTACCTGATGAGC
>WNWK01015935.1:0-46325 GCA_009830355.1 Cherax destructor | reverse complement strand
GGGGGTAACATAATAGTAACATATTATTAAAAATTGAGATTATCGTATAGGAAAGTAACAATGAGCATTTTTCAAAGTAGTTTATAGCATGATCATTTAGGTTTGGGTGAGTAGGTGGTTTTTGAGTTGAGTCTTAAATTGATTTTCAGACAAGATTATCTTAATATTTACTGGTAATGAATTCCAGATTCTGGGGCCCTTTATGTGCATAGAATTTTTACATAGGTTGATATGAACACGGGGTATATCAAAAAGTGATCTGTGTCGTGTTGTGGTCATGGGTCCTATTAAAGTTGGTGAGAGAGTTTTGAGCAGAGGGTTTATATTAGAGTGTAAAGTTTATATATGTAGTAGGCACAAGAGTAAGTATGAATGTTCTTTACGGTGAGTAATTGAGACTTTTGAATATTGGTGGAGTATGCTGTCTAGAGTGGAATTTGTTATCATTCTGACTGCGGCCTTTTGTTGTGTTATGAGTGGTCTAAGGTGATTTAACGTTGTTGATCCCCATGCACAGATTCCATAGGTGAGATACGGGTAGATAAGTGAATGATAGAGTGCAAGGAGAGCTGATTGAGGTACATAATAGCGTATCTTTGATAATATGCCTACTGTCTTCGAGATTTTCTTGGAAATTTGTTGTATATGTGTTTGGAATTTAAGGCTGCTGTCAGGTGGATTCCTAGGAATTTTCCTCTGTGAGTCTTGTGATGGTGTACCATTAAGTGTTATGTTAAGTGGAACATTTGTGACTTTGCTTCCAAACTGTATGAAGTAGGTCTTGTCAGTATTGAGAGTAAGCTTGTTAGTCGTCATCCATGTTGATATTTTCTGTAATTCGGCATTAACAGTGTTGGCCAGTATAACTGGATTTGGGTGAGAAGACATATGTTGTGTCATCTGCAAATAAAATGGGTTTGAGTAGTTGTGATGCATTCGGTAGGTCATTTATGTAAATGAGGAATAGGAGTGGCCCAGGACACTTCCTTGGGGGACTCCGATTGCAATTGGTTGTGTGGAAGAGTTCTCTCCATTTGTGTACACGTATTGGCTTCTGTTGGTGAGGTATGATTTTAGGTAGTTGAGTGGGTACCCCCTTATACCATAGTGTGCTAATTTTGTGAGCAATAAATCATGGTCGACTGTATCAAAAGCTTTGCGGAGATCAATGAAGATTCCCAGTGGGACTTCTTTTTTCTCAAGTGCTTAGAACGATCAATGTTGACAGACGCAGGCACAGTGTAACAATGTTAGAATGATCAGTCACAGTGAGTCAATGTTTAACTTATCAATGTTGACAGAGACGGAGGCGCAGTGTGACAATGTTGAGATAGTCAACCAGTGGGACATCAACTACCAGGCTGACTTCAATGCACCAGCTCCAGTAGACATCAACGGCCTCACTCTGGAGTTGACCTTCAGTAGAGCAGTTATCGAGATTGAAGTAAGACTACTGCCTATTCTCCTTCCTACTCCTATTCATACTCTTTTTTCCTCTTCTGTTCCTCTCCTCTTCCCCCATCCTCACATTTTTCTGTTCCTCCTGTTTTTCTCTTCTTTTTTCGTTCCCTTTTCTACTTTTCCATTATTTTTTAATTTTCTTCGTATTTTTATTTTTTTCAAACTATATTTTTTTCCCTTTAATTTTCCCTCTTTTGTCTCCCCCTCCTCCTATAATTATTTTCAATTTATTATTTGAATGTTCATGGGGAAGCGCTAAACACGTAAGGGTGATACAACGCTTAGAAATAAGATGCAATTACGTTCGAGTTGAAGGAAGATGGCAGCTCCAGTTCACTGGATCAAGAGCTCTACACTCTCTGAATTAAATTTCGTAGTTAAAAAAGTTTTATATCTTTACAAAATATATTTTTGTCAAGATATATTTTTGTCAAGATATATTTTTGTCAAGATATATTTTTGTCAAGATATATTTTTGTCAAGATATATTTTTGTCAAGATATATTTTTGTCAAGATATATTTTTGTCAAGATATATTTTTGTCAAGATATATTTTTGTCAGGAGATATATTTTTGTCAAAATATATTTTTGTCAAATATTTTGTCAAGATATATTTTTGTCAAGATATATTTTTGTCAAAATATATTTTTGTCAAGATATATTTTTGTCAAGATATATTTTTGTCAAGATATATTTTTGTCAAGATATATTTTTGTCAAAATATATTTTTGTCAAAATATATTTTTGTTAAAATATATTTTTGTCAAGAATGGATACAGATGCAACTAATGTGACTTTCACTGTGGCAACGTTTCGCTCTCCAGGACCTTTGTCAAACCGTTACCCGCAGAATGTAAATAAAAACGCTGAGAAAGTTTCCAGTGAGCGAAAAGTTCCCCATAATTGTGCATGGTTGGTATGCAATACCAACAAGATGAAGAATTAAACACATGTGCAACAACTGGGTATCTTTATTTGTAGACGTTTCGCCCTCCAGTGGTTTTACTAATATAAATTCAGAGACATAATTGGAACACAAGAATTATATACAAACGCCTTTTACTGTCTTCCAATTATGTCACTGAATTTGTATTGATAAAGCCACTGGAGGGCGAAACGTCTACAAATAAAGATACCCATATGATGCACACGTGTGTAATTTTTCCAATAATGAGTTTGAAGTATTTGTAGGAAATGTTTTAGAGAACCGAAAGATGTCTGCCTGATTCCCCAACATATTTCTTGGGACAGTATCCACAGGGAATGGTGTAGCAATTAAAACGGGTTAAACAAATATTTTTGTTAAGTGGGTTTGGGTTTGAGAAGAACCTGCCTAGTACGGGCCAGTAGGCCTGCAGCAGTGCTCCTTCTTTATGTTCATTGTCTTTTCAGAATTACGGAGGAACCGCAACCAAGATCGATGACTTTCACTTCATCCTCGAATCCCCGAGTGTTAACCTCAATGTCGGGGACGCTATCATGTTTAGGTTCCTCGTGAAGTTCTCCTTCTTCATGCCTCTTGTCGTCAAGGAGGTGGTGAACGGCGTGGAAATCTGCGGTGAGTGTTGAGGTGGTAAGTGAGACTTGGCCAATATTTGTGTATGGAGATAAATGGTATAAAATATCGACACGATGGAAAACTAAACACAAATGCAATATGAAAATAAGACACATGTGCAACATCTGGGTATCTCTATAGTGGCTTTATCAATACAAAATTCTAGGACATAATATGAAGAGAGTAGAACTATATACAAAAGATGAGGTAATCAGTGTCTCGGCCTTGAAGTTGGTGTGTTCAGCACCGTAGGTCTGGAGATTATGAAGAAAATGTAAGCTGTCTTATTTTCATCTTGTCGGTATTGTATACCACTCTTGTACAAATGCAATATAATTTGATCCTTTATTGACTACGTTTCGCCCACACAGTGGAATTTATCAAGTCACAAACAGATTTACCTGGGTGAATAGTACACGAGTCAGGTGGAGAATGCTGGGTAAGTTAGATTTGAGACGAACCTGCAAGGGACCGCTGAGAATGTTTGGTAGGTTGGACCTGAGACGAACCTGTAAGGGGATGCCGAGAAACCTCTTGTCAAGAGACTTCAATGTTATGCTATATAACGTCCCGCGGGGGTCCGTCTCAAATCCATCCTACCCAGCATTCTCCACCTGACTCAATCCTATAAATACTCAGGTCCTATTCACCCAGGTAGATCTGTTTGTGACTTTATCAAGTCACAAACAGATGGTATAAAACACCGACAAGTTTAAGACATGTGCAACAGTTGGGTATCTTTATTGTTGAAACGTTTCGCCCACACAGTAGACTTCTTCAGTCAAATACAGAGGCAGCAGATGTAGTGGTGAAATGAAGATGCTATAATCAGTCCATCAACCTTGAATAAATGGTATTTGAGGTGGTCAGTCCCTCAGACCATGGAAATGAACTCTTATCCAGGCTGAGGGACTGACCACTTCAAATACTATTTCTCCAAGGTTGATGGACTGATTACATCATCTTTAATTCACTACTACATCTGCTGCTTCTGTATGTGACTGAAGAAGCCTACTGTGTAGGCGAAACGTTTCAACAATAAAATACCCAACTGTTGCACATGTGTTTTCTTTATGTTCTTAAGGGGTTTAGTTTCTCGCTGCCAATGCTAAATAAAACATCGTTTTACTCGGGTGAAACTAACTCAAGACGTTTAACTCTCCTTGAACTACAAATTTTCTTTTATCAAGATTTCTCAGCAAATTCTTGGAAGGAATATATTTCAGTGCAATCTTCTTCCCCAATACATCTCGTCTTTAATATTAAAACCACTTCGTTTTATCCTCCTCCCTGATGAAGAATCAGACACATGCGCAACATCTGGGTATCTTTATTTGTAGACGTTTCGCCCTCCAGTGGCTTTACCAATACAAGGGTGATGTATAACTATATACATTCTCATCTAATAATTTAACATAAGAAAGGATGAACACTGCAGTAGGCCTATTGGCCCATACTAGGCAGGTCCCTCACAATCTATCCCACTGATAGAAAATTTGCTCAGCTGGCTCAGCTGGCTCAGCTGGCCCAGCTGGCGTTCTCATATGTTTTTGTGTTATCGTTGTCAGATGCGGCTATCGTAACGTCATCTCCCACACCCAACGCTTGTGATGAGACTGGTATGACACCCTACGATTACAGTCAGGTTAGTGAGTGCAGTTAAATGGTTTAAAATACCCACACGATGGAAAGTATAATGCGATTCTTTATTGACAATTAAGGATCGAATTATACTGCATTTGAGTTTAATTTTCCAGGTTAGTCTTGTTATACAATTTTGTTAATGAATCTCAGACTACAGCCAAGTAAGTGAGGTTTCATTGTAGTCTGGTCAGTGAATATCAGACTACAGCCAAGTAAGTGAGGTTTCATTGTAGTCTGGTCAGTGAATCTCAGACTACAGCCAAGTAAGTGAGGTTTCACTGTAGTCTGGTCAGTGAATCTCAGACTACAGCCAAGTAAGTAAGGTTTCATTGTAGTCTGGTCAGTGAATCTCAGACTACAGCCAAGTAAGTAAGGTTTCACTGTAGTCTGGTCAGTGAATCTCAGACTACAGCCAAGTAAGGTTTCACTGTAGTCTGGTCAGTGAATCTCAGACTACAGCCAAGTAAGGTTTCATTGTAGTCTGGTCAGTGAATCTCAGACTACAGCCAAGTAAGTAAGGTTTCACTGTAGTCTGGTCAGTGAATCTCAGACTACAGCCAAGTAAGTGAGGTTTCACTGTAGTCTGGTCAGTGAATCTCAGACTACAGCCAAGTAAGGTTTCACTGTAGTCTGGTCAGTGAATCTCAGACTACAGCTAAGTAAGTAAGGTTTCACTGTAGTCTGGTCAGTGAATCTCAGACTACAGCCAAGTAAGGTTTCACTGTAGTCTGGTCAGTGAATCTCAGACTACAGCCAAGTAAGTAAGGTTTCATTGTAGTCTGGTCAGTGAATCTCAGACTACAGCCAAGTAAGGTTTCACTGTAGTCTGGTCAGTGAATCTCAGACTACAGCCAAGTGAGGTTTCATTGTAGTCTGGTCAGTGAATCTCAGACTACAGCCAAGTAAGTGAGGTTTCACTGTAGTCTGGTCAGTGAATCTCAGACTACAGCCAAGTAAGTAAGGTTTCATTGTAGTCTGGTCAGTGAATCTCAGACTACAGCCAAGTAAGTAAGGTTTCACTGTAGTCTGGTCAGTGAATCTCAGACTACAGCCAAGTAAGTGAGGTTTCACTGTAGTCTGGTCAGTGAATCTCAGACTACAGCCAAGTAAGTAGGTTTCACTGTAGTCTGGTCAGTGAATCTCAGACTACAGCCAAGTAGGTTTCACTGTAGTCTGGTCAGTGAATCTCAGACTACAGCCAAGTAAGGTTTCATTGTAGTCTGGTCAGTGAATCTCAGACTACAGCCAAGTAAGTGAGGTTTCACTGTAGTCTGGTCAGTGAATCTCAGACTACAGCCAAGTAAGGTTTCACTGTAGTCTGGTCAGTGAATCTCAGACTACAGCCAAGTAAGTAAGGTTTCATTGTAGTCTGGTCAGTGAATCTCAGACTACAGCCAAGTAAGTGAGGTTTCACTGTAGTCTGGTCAGTGAATCTCAGACTACAGCCAAGTAAGTGAGGTTTCACTGTAGTCTGGTCAGTGAATCTCAGACTACAGCCAAGTAAGTAAGGTTTCACTGTAGTCTGGTCAGTGAATCTCAGACTACAGCTAAGTAAGGTTTCACTGTAGTCTGGTCAGTGAATCTCAGACTACAGTGAATCCGTACAAGTAGGGAACTCTCGATCCTTCGACCGCTAACTGCGGCCCAGTCTCTGACCTGTCAGGCTGTTGGTGATCGCCTGAAATGCTTTAGATAAATTTAAAAATGTGGGTTGAAAAATCTAGGGTGGTTTATAATTTAAAATTTAAGTTTACGAAATACATTTTTTTTAATTTTTTTCTCACTTTGCATTTTTTTTTAGTTCACTTCACATTTCACTCAGTTTATTGTAGTGTTTCTTATCTACGTTTTTCTTCTGCTTGTTTTCCGTGTCATGATTCTTTCGTCTCGCTGCTCTATTTCTATTTAATTTTAATCTTGCTTCTTCTCTTCAACCTTATTCGTCTTTTCTCCCTCTTTTATGTCATTTCATTTATTCTTCTTGTTCCCATTCCTTCATTTATCACTCGTTCATCACACTTTACTCCCTTCTTACTCCTTCGCCAGATGGAAAAATAAACACAAATGCAGTATAATGTGATCCTTTATTGACAACGTTTCGCCCACACAGTGGGCTTTATCAAGTCACAAACAGATCTACCTGGGTAGAGAGTATATATAGTGTGGAGAGTCAGGTGTAGAATGTGTGGGCGAAACGAAGTCAATAAAGGATCACATTATACTGGATTTGTTTATTTTCCCATAGTGTCTGTATTTTATACCATTTATCTCCACCGTTCCCTATACCTTCATCTCTCACCTTCAGGTACTGTGCATGTCGTACTTGTTCTACGAGGCCCAGCGGTCAGGTCCTCTGCCTGCTGACCAGCGAGTCACTTGGCGTGGTGACTCAGCTCTAGGAGACGGTTCTGATGTCGGCCACGACCTTACTGGTGGCTACTATGATGGTAAGGATATTAAAGATGTATATATATATGTCGTGCCGAATAGGTAAAACTGGTCAATTAGCAAGAACTCATTTAAAATTAAGTCCTTTCTAAAATTTTCTCTTATACGTTTAAAGATATATATTTTTTTCATTTATGTTAATGTAAAAATTAATAATTTTGTACCAAAAGAACCTTAGAAAACTTACCTAACCTTATTATAACAAGCCGAATTTAATTTAGCCTAATCCAACTAAATATATTTTAGATAAGTTTACAATAATTTAATAAAAAACAAACACAATGAAATATATTTTTTTCGTTAGGTTCAGAATGATTTTTGCGAAATTATTGCAGACACAAATTTTCACTTGTCTTATTCGACAAGAAGAGCGTTCTATTTAAGCCAAAATCGCAAGTTTTACCTATTCGGCACGACATATATATATCATGAAGGAACTTGGGAATTCACTATTATTTCCCAGTGGCATTTGCTTTAGAGCGCTTCGCTATTACAGAGCTTTTCAATTATATTCATGTTTATTATTTTCATCGCTTGCCTTGTTCTTCAGATGGTTTTCAGGAATTTTATTTTTATTTCTGCATCGTATTTTTAGACCTAGTGCTATTAAACACTTAGTAAATGATAGTGTAAACGTGTTTTTAGGGCTTTATATGCACTGACAATGAAAAAAAGGCTATGGATCACTTTAAGGCGGCGGTCTGGAGCTTATTCCGCCGAATTAGTGAGGTATTTTTTGTATTTGCGAGAAAATGAGTGTCTGTTAGGCCGAAATTGAACATGTAAAACTGTGAATGTATGAACTGTGACAAGGAAGTAGACAGAGTTATAACTGGGATGAGGCTATGAATCTTATTGTAGCCAGTTGGCCCAGTGGCTTACGCACTGGCCTGGAGTTTTAAGATTCACTCGCCATAGGTTTAAACCCCACCCGTACCGATGTTTGTTGCAATCATTTTATTATAATTTCGTGAGTCATGAAGCTATGAAGTTCATACTAGCACAAGACACATTATTGTTTCTGATACTCATCGCTCTAAAAATGCCACATAATTCTTGTTCTCCGTCTGCAGCTGGTGACCACGTCAAGTTTGGGTTCCCGATGGCTTTCACCACCAGTATGTTGGCCTGGGGCGTCATAGACTTCGCTGAGGGACACGAAATTGCTGGTAAGATTTACCTGTATTCGAAGTCTATTGACGAACCGATCAATGACGATGCTAATAATAATATAAACCTTTGATTCAAATGGCATATTGTAGAATATAGAGAGAAAATACTCACGTTTCAAAACATTGTTTAATGTGGACAACGTTTCGCTTAGTAGAGCTTTACACACGCGCACACTCGATGTGTTTATACAAGATGCAAAACAACCACTAGAGCCGTTCCCCTGAACGAATCTACCTGGACTTCCTACTTATTTCTGCACCATTGCAAGCTGTTGAAGATGTGTTGATTGCAACACGAAAGGCCAAGAGCTACTATTCAACTCTGTGGTTGTTTTACACACACACACATACTAAAGTTAAATAAATAATGTTTTTCGAGTAGCCGGTTTCTGTGTCACGTATAGGGAATGGAGGATCGAGTTTCCAGCACTTACCTTTAATGACCTGTACAGGTTTAGTACTTCACATAAATATAAGAGACTAATATGGCTCAATCTTCTAGGTGATTTTAATGGTTCGTGACCCTTGTGTGTCGCCCACAGGTCAAACAGAGTACGGTCGTGCAGCTGTCAAGTGGGCCACTGACTACTTCCTCAAGGCTTACACTGCTAATAACGAGTTTTATGGTCAGGTGAGAATGATTCAATAATTTACCAGGTCCCCCCCATGCAATTTAGATAGCCCTTGAAAATTAAAAAAAAAATTACTGAAAACTTTCGGTTTTACAAGAGAATGGTTATTACTTGTGATTACTTACCTAATTTTGAAGGTATTTGACTTGTGTATTTTTGAGTGGTTTGGCCCCATTAATCGGAGTGTAAGAAATCTTAGAGAGACATCTAATAGCTAAATCAACATGTATAAATCGCGAACGAGTGATAATATATGCAAAATAACCACAGGAGTTATTTTGCATATAAAACAGCATTTACAATATCTGATGCCCAGTTTGCAGGTTCGAATCCTGCTGTGGACTGAGAGACAATGTTTATAATTTCGCCTGTTTGCGAATTGTTAAGCATAATGCAGTATATAAGACCATGGCATAACGTAGGTTAAACCAGGTAGTATTTCCTATGTTAGTTAAAAGGACACAAGTGTAACTAATGCCACATTTTATTGTGGCAACGTTTCGCTCTCCAGGAGCTTTCTCAAGCCGTTAGGTAACGGCTTGAGAAAGCTCCTAAAGAGCCACAATAAAATGTCACATTAGTTACACTTGTGTCCTTTTACCCAACATATTGTCGGTAATCTTACCAACATTACAGATCTTTCTTGTATTTCTGACGTTATATCAAATACATAAACATTTTTTCCAGGTGGGCAAAGGTGATATAGACCACTCGTACTGGGGACGCCCAGAGGACATGACCATTGAGAGACCTTCTTATAAAATCGACGAAGATCACCCAGGTTAGTAGGCTAGGACGCTCAGGAGTACCGAATACTACGGTGCTCCGTGTGTTGACGCGGAAGTCTTAGACAAATTTCCTGGTAATTCATAAAGTAACTGGGTCAAACCCACAATAAAAGACATATTGCTGAGGTAATCACAGAAAAAGCAATGTGTAAGCACGGATAGGAAAATTTGTCACTCGTAAGAATTCTAAGAAAGATTATGATTTAGTTAGTTTAATATCTCTATTATGCAGCCCATACCCATGGTGTGGGTGGTAGTCAAAAGATTACAGAGGTACATAAAGGGTCCAGGGACTGGGCCCCAAAGTTTTGATATCTGAGCAAGTTACAAAGGTAATGAACTCACAAGTTACAAAGGTAATGAATCACGTAAGTAAATTTACTTACTTACGTTTATATATAGTTACAATCATGAACAAATTATAAAGTAATGAGCAATTCACTAGTCCACACCCGGTCACAACTGTAATGAATTCTTGGTGCAAATATTAATTATTGGGTCACACACACACACACACATACACATATATACACACACACACACACACACACAAATTAACACACACACACACAAACTAACACACACACCACACACACACAAATTAACACACACACATAAATTAACACACACACATAAATTAACACACACACACTAACACACCACACACACTAACGACTAAAATACTCCGCCAAACCAGAGGCTTTCCAAGTGTACTATTAAACGCAATTAAATTTTGTGAAAAACAGAGCATAAATATAATTAGAATCAGTTTATCTATTATACTATGAGTATCATTATAGCTATTATTATAAGTACCATTAAAGCTATTATTATATCATTATAGCTATTATTATTATTATTAGTAGTACCATTATAACTATTATCATTGTAGCTATTATATTAATAATAGATACAATGATACTCATAATATTATCATTATTATTATTTACACTAGTATAAACAACTCACTAAACACATGTTTGCCATAGGTTCGAATCTTCATTTCACTGAGTTCTGTGTGCTCACTGTATGCTCACTGTCTCCAATAACAATTTTCTAATTAGTTTTCTTATTTAGTCAAAACACAGATAAAGAAAACGCAATAGTAAACACATTTAGAAAACTGTTCAGTCTTGCGTTACCACGAGGCGTCGAGAGGGTCGACACCATGCCCAATCCTTCTAGGGCAGGGTAGGTGCCACCGCTAGCGCTTGCTACCATCTGCAGCTCGCAAGACTGCCCTTTCTGTCAGCCTCTCTGGGGCGGGGAAGATGGCAGACCAGAGTGGCCTAGCTTCTCCCTCCTAGCCCCGTGCTGATAGGAAATGTGGTTAGGCCTGGGGCCAGTTGGTCTCAACGATGAGGGGGTACTTGTACCTCCTCCCATGGGAGACATAGGTCTCTGATACTCCCTTGATAGGGAGCCGGAGCCGGGTCGCCATCTGGAATAGACCCGGGTCGGGAGAATTCCCGGCGAATCAACACCACCACCACCACGAGGCGTCTTCAGTAGTAACTCCAGCTCTGCTGGAAGGTGACCTTTGATGCTGTCGTAGCTGATGAACCTTTACTGGAATACTTGACCATATCCTTATTGTCCTACTGAAGTTCCCAGTTCAGGCTGACACTACTGAAATATCCCAGCTCAGTCTGACGCATTTCAACACTATGAAATCCAATTTGCGATGGAATATGACAGTGAAAATCTATCCTATGTGATGGAATATATCAGGAAAGCCTTTTTATGTGATGAAATATAAGAGTAAACTTAGCTTTTGTTCCCACCGGGTTATTATCACGAAGAACAGAAACAATTCATGTTAAGCGCTAAACCCATGTGGGTCATTCAGCGCAAGACGTGGTGGAGGCTCGATCCTCCGTCTGCTGAGCGCCACTACTAAAGTCCCGTGGCTCGATTGCTAGCGCACTCATCTCACACATTGAGGTCCGTGGTTCGATCCCCGGTACAGTTGGAAACATTAGGATGTGTTTCCTTAAGACACCTGCTGTCCATGTTCACCTAGCAGTAAAAGAGGTACCTGGGTGTTAGTTGACTTGTGTGGGTCGCATCCTGGGGACAAAATTGACCTAATTTGCGGAAAATGCTCAGCATAACAAGCGGCTTTATATATAGTAGTATGTCATTGATGTCAACTATGGTCTGTATACCTTGTACATGTGCTAGTAGAAATAAAGATGATTATTAAAAAATAAAAACCTCTGTTTCTCCAGGAAGTGAACTGGCCGCGGAGACAGCTGCTGCCCTAGCCGCGGCAGCCATAGTCTTCAAGGTAATTCAATAAATAGACAAGTTTTATTTCTTTCTGCAGTATTGCAAAATGTGGTTTACATGCAGTAAACTATTGTTAAGCACAAAAAAAAGCCATTAGCATGTTGCGCATTACGGGCGGTTTGTGTTTGTATTGAAATCTGTTGTTGGTCTTGTGAGAGGAGGTTCATCTCTTGCATTTGTTTTCTGCAAGTGTTGTGGTGTTTCTGTTTCTCCAGCGATTCTTAAGTTCGTACGTTTGTGTTTATTTCTCTGAAACCTTGGTTATTCTAAATGTATCAGATAAAGATATCCAAAGTGCATGCACTTGTGTTAGTTGACTGGTGTGGGTCGCATCCTGGGGACAAAATTAACCTAATCTGCCCGAAATGCTCTGCATAACCAGAGGCTTTCTATATAGTATGTCATTGATGTCAGCTAATGGTCTGTATAAGTTGTTTCGTGTACTTGTAGAAATAAAGATTATTATTATAGTTATAATTATTATTATTACATTACAGGTATCGTTATAGCTCCTGGTTTCATCAAGGTTTATGTCCCTTGGTCTTTTTCCAGGATGCGGACGCGTCATACTCGGGGGAGTTGCTGCAGGTGGCCAAGGAGCTCTACGACTTCGCCAACAACTTCCGTGAGAACTACGACGTCTCTATCGAAGACGCATACTTCTACTACCAGTGAGTTGAGATGATTTTGATAGACGCGCATGTATATTATACATTTTTTCTGCATTATGTATTGTTTGAGTTATGTCATTTCTCTACATCTATGGTTGTATTGGGTTACAAGTGTATATTACAGCATATTGATAGTCGAGTAAGACAGTGGATAAACACTGACATTTGCAAATTGTTATTTTTTTTTTTTTTTTTTTTATTAACACATCGGCCGATTCCCACCAAGGCAGGGTGGCCCGAAAAAGAAAAACTTTCATCATCATTCACTCCATCACTGTCTTGCCAGAAGGGTGCTTTACACTACAGTTATAAAACTGCAACATTAACACCCCTCCTTCAGAGTGCCGGCACTGTACTTCCCATCTCCAGAACTCAAGTCCGGCCTGCCGGTTTCCCTGAATCCCTTCATAAATGTTACTTTGCTCACACTCCAACAGCACGTCAAGTATTAAAAACCATATGCCTCCATTCACTCCTATCAAATACGCTCACACATGCTTGCTGGAAGTCCAAGCCCCTCGCACACAAAACTTCCTTTACCCCTCCTCCAACCTTTCCTAGGCCGACCCCTACCCCGCCTTCCCTCCACTACAGATTTATACACTCTCGAAGTCACTCTGTCTCGTTCCATTCTCTCTACATGTCCAAACCACCTCAACAACCCCTCCTCAGCTCTCTGGACAATCGTTTTGGTAATCCCGCACCTCCTCTAATTTCCAAACTCCAATTCTCTGCATTATATTCACACCACACATTGACCTCAGACATGACATCTCCACTGCCTCCAGTCTTCTCCTCGTTGCAACATTCATCACCCATGCTTCACACCAATATAAGAGCATTGGTATAACTATACTCTCATACATTCCCTCTTTACTTCCATGGACAAGGTTCTTTGTCTCCACAGACTCCGAAGTGCTCCACTCACCCTTTTCCCCTCATCAATTCTATGATTCACCTCATCCTTCATAGACCCATCCGCCGACATGTCCACTCCCAAATATCTGAATACATTCACCTCCTCCATACTCTCTCCCTCCAATCTGATATCCAATCTTTCGTCACCTATTCTTTTTGTTATCCTCATCACCTTACTCTTTATATATATATATATATATATATATATATATATATATATATATATATATATATATATATATATATATAATTAGTGGCAGGCATACCCCTCACTAGGCAAAATTGGGACTGATCCCCCGGTCTCCAGACGTGTGAACAGATGTACAGGTATTGTTTCAACACCTTTGTAAAATCATAGTAAACTTTTTTATTTATACTCTTCTCAGCTCAATACAATCCCTGATTATCACTCATAGTATATTATTATTATTATTATAATCAAAAGAAGCGCTAAACCACAAGGGTTATACAGCGCGGACAGTCATAGTATAGTAGTACTCAAGTGACTATAATCTTACCCTCCCCACAGCTCCTTCAATGGGTACGGTGATGAGCTTTGCTGGGCGGCACTGTGGCTAGCCAGGGCCACGGGAGACGACACTTACCTCACTCGTGCAAGAGAAAACTATGACGAGTTTGACCTCAGTGGCTATTTAGGCACTCTGGGATGGGACGACAAACGTGGTGGCGTATTTGTAAGTTACCTTTCATTAGCACTTTAAAGAAACTCCTAATATCACTGCTATAGTGTAATAATAATAATCACATACACACAATATATATATCGACAATTCCGTTACTACACAACAACTCGTCTACGTCTCTGTTTATTCATCGACAGTCGTTCATTACAACTTAAATTGAGTTCTTATTTCTTAACGCCCATAAAATTATCTTTTGTCTTTTCAGTCACTCTTCTGGCTGTTGACTGGAGATTCTCAGTACTCTGACCTCTTCGTTGAGTACCTCAACTGGCTGAAGAACGAAGCGGACTATACCCCTGAGGGTTTAGTGGCCCTCAGTGACTGGGGATCGAATCGTGCAGCTGCTAACGTTGCCTTTATGGCTTTGTGGGTGAGTTTATCCTCAATGAAGACTGAGAGAAACGTTGTAGAATAAGCTTTTGCTAGTACAACGTTTCGCTCTGTAGAGCTTGATCATAACTTTGATAAAGCTCTACATAGAGCGAAACGTTGTCTCGATAAAAGCTTGTTCTGTAATGTATTCGACAAGTCGCCTTTGCAAACACCAGTTGGTTTGGGAAGAAATCTTGGGTTATCTATGGATATTTGCTCTCTGGGGTTAGTATCGTGTGTTATTCTGAGTTATTAACCACAACTGGGGTAATAATCTCGAATTATCTTGGTTTTCTATCCCTCCAGGGCTAATAATCTTGTAGTATTCTGAATTATTATTGAAGATATACTTTATTTTCCTTTTTTTTTCCAAAATCAAATAGTTCAAGATTCGGGTAAATTATATCCCGAATTTACCAACAAGATTCTTATGCGTATTTTTATTCCCAGGCCGCCAAAAACGGCTTTGATACAGAATCCAACCAAGAGTGGGCCAGGGGCCAGATCGGCCAGATGCTGGGAGACAACCCTAAATACCAGTCCTTCGTTGTGGGCTACGGTGTGAACCCTCCTGAGAAGCCTCACCACCGCTCCAGGTTTGTAAACACTCTTGATGTGGTACTCTATCAAAAGCCTTACTAAAATCCAAATAAACAATATCGAATTCTTTATCACGCCTCCCACAAGGAGGCGGGTCCAGGAGTTGTGACTCCCAGAAATAAGAGGGTGTATTGTGAGGAAAGAATAGAGGAACTGAACCCGAAAACTGTAGAAGAGAAGAGGATTTGATGAGACATGATTACTACATACAAGTTACTAGGAAGATTTGATGAGGATAATAACAGACCTTAATTTAAGAGTGAAGAACATCTGGCCTTGATAAATCATCACAGATTAATTCAGAAAAATAATTTGACCCTATTTTCTAAATGTTTGATCCGAAAATTCCCTTTCGGTTGTTAAAATTTGGTTT
The DNA here is from genome assembly GCA_009830355.1 of Cherax destructor. Lineage (NCBI taxonomy): Eukaryota > Metazoa > Arthropoda > Malacostraca > Decapoda > Parastacidae > Cherax > Cherax destructor. Next base: position 30,691 of record WNWK01015935.1, on the reverse strand, counting down.
AGAACTGGTTCAAATTACAGACCCTGGTTGACTGGTCAACTCTGTTAGAATTGGTTCAGAACTGGTTCAAAATTGATTCAGAACTGGTTCAGAACTGGTTCAGAATTGGTTCAGAATTGGTTCAGAACTGGTTCAGAATTGGTTCAGAACTGGTTCAGAATTGGTTCAGAACTGGTTCAGAATTGGTTCAGAACTGGTTCAGAATTGGTTCAGAACTGGTTCAGAACTGGTTCAGAATTGGTTCAGAACTGGTTCAGTTTCCTCTTTAAAACGTCTATTACTTATATTTATTCATCTAAATTCTTGCATGAAGGGAAGCAGAGATTTACAAGAGGAACTCACTTTTTATTTTACCTCTTTCTCTTTCTAGCTCCTGTCCCAGTCTTCCAGAGAGCTGTATCGGGGCATTTAACAACCCAGGACCCAACCCACAAACTCTCTACGGTGCTCTAGTTGGCGGTCCAGGCCTGGTTAGTCACATCATATATGGAAAAAGATACTTACGTACAGTGCAGGACATTAGAGGAAACGTTTTGCCACGAGTGGCTTCTTCAGTTCTAATTAGGACTGAAAAGACATTCGTGGAGAAACGTTTCCTCTAATAAATGTCCTGAACTGTAAGTAGGTGTCTTTCCACATCTTGTCAGTGTCACCATTTTACAGCTTATAATTTGCTCAGAATATATTTTCCAATGCTGTTAGGTCTTAGGAGTCTCTAGAATAACTGATGGAAGGTGTTAATGTTTTGATCTAAAATCAATCACCCGTTTCACAAAACTTAGCAATCATTTTCAAGAAGAATGACCTTAATAATAGTGAATGTAACTCTTTCCATTCACTTCTTTCTTTCCTTTTGTTTTTATAACTGATAACTGGAGAACTTTCATTCGCTGATTTTTAATTAAATCGACTGTATCGGTTTGGATCCTTGACAAGTGAGAGGACCAATGTGATCGGATCCGAACATCAACAATTTACCTCACCCAAGTTTGGGTTCCGTGTATTGTTCCAGTCATGTTATTATAATTTTCTGTTGTTTATGGATTAAAACATTACGGCCGCAATTCATTTGTACATTAAATTCAATAATAACTTTATTCCTGAAAGAGGAATATTTTTTTTTTCAACACGGCCGTCTCCCACCGAGGCAGTGACCCAAAAAAACTTTCACCATCATTCACACACAAACATTGTCTTTGCAGATGGGTCCAGATACTTTCAGATGTCCCTCCAAACAGCCAATATCCCAAACCCCTCCTTTAAAGTGCAGGCATTGTATATATCAGATATATTTTATGAGTACTGATAAATTCACATCCACGGTGTATATACTGTGTACGCAAGTGTTCTCTGCTTCAACTCTTTTCGTGTTCTTTAATTTTTATCCTTCTTGTGTTCTCTGTTTTATCGTATTTTACCTGTTGTCATCTGAACTTATTTTCCTCTAAAATCAAGCTCCTGGCCCTCAAATAACCAAGTAACGCCTTTATCCAAGACTGGTCATGGACCGGGTAGCGGGGGAGTTGACCCCCAGAACACCCTTCAGGTTATACTCCGAGTGTATAATTCTTCTTAGGCTTCATTTTTTGTTATATGCAATTTGTACTGGGAATCAATCTGGCCACCTCATTGAAGTGCCATGGAGAGTCTTCCTGCTGACTTAAATAAACGAGTGATTTTGTGATTAAAGGTTCGTCACGACGAATGGACTAATATAATGAACGTCACTGAGATCGTCAGGTGGATTTCCAGTCCATCTTGCATACAAAGTTTGCTTTTTCGATAGGATGGAATCTCACTTCGTGGAATGTAATAACTTTCTTCACCACAGGACGGGAATTACACTGACGACCGCGGGGACTACCAGCACAACGAAGTGGCTTGTGACTACAACGCCGCCTTCACCGGAGCTCTGGCCGCTTTAGCTGAAATAAGCTAGATGTACAGACCGAAATGATGGATGATAACGCCTGCTCTGAAGGCGAAACGTTTCGTAAATAAACATACCCAGATGTTGCACATGTGTCTCATTCAACAAATCCAAACCTGAAGTAAAACAATGCACCCTAGGCCTGCCTCGGGGAAACAATGCACCCTAGGCCTGCCTCGGGAAAACAATGCACCCTAGGCCTGCCTCGGGAATTTCCTATCTCACTTCTACATATATTTCTCTTTACTAGATTAATAAAATGTTTCAATATCCAGAGTAAAATAATAAATTTCTTTTATCATCCAAGTCGTTTCCCCTCTAAGGTAAGGCGACTCAGAAAAGAAAAACACATTCACCATCATTCGTCCCATAGATTTTTTTTAGAGGTGAGTAGACAATATAATGTAAATTACCCTTCGAATAGCAACATCCCTGCCAGTACATATAGTTAAACTATTAAAATAATGTGATATTTTTAGTCTTATCTCAGCAAGTTTGCATCAGCTGTTCGTCTCCAACACAGTGTTGGAATTTGTGGTCAGAACAAAAAGGTACCGAAGAAGAAGACAGGGACAGAAGTATGGCGAATTTTAGTCATACTAGGGATTAAAGTAAATGCTTAGCATATATACACTGAGAAACAGCATATTGATGATATATCGACATACTGAAGAATGAGAGGTGCTCAGCATAGTTCCCAAGTCTTGAGGGACTGATCACCTCAAAACTACTGTTGTCTCCAGTGTTGTTTACTCCTGTATTCTAATAAAAGACTGTTCTGCACGCAAAACTCTTGGGGAATAAAGATACCCCAAGTGTTGTACATGTGTCTTATTCATCAATAAAGATACCTAAGTGTTGTACATGTGTCTTATTCATCAATAAAGATACTTAAGTGTTGTACATGTGTCTATGTGTCTTATTCATCAATAAAGTTACCTAAGTATTGTACATGTGTCTTATTCATCAATAAAGATACCTAAGTGTTGTATAGGTGTCTTATTCATCAATAAAGATACCTAAGTGTTGTACATGTGTCTTATTCATCAATAAAGATACCTAAGTGTTGTACATGTGTCTTATTCATCAATAAAGATACCTAAGTGTTGTACATGTGTCTTATTCATCAACTTATCGGCGTTGACTACCATCAATAATACAAATTGAAGAAAATGACTGGATAAACAGCAAGAAATAAAGTATGACAATAACAACCAATCAACTACTCGACTAGTGCAGAAATAGCCAATACTTTGTAGACAAAATTTTAATCAGCGTTTAGGTCCGGGACCATTATTTAGTTGTAACTTGAAAATGGTCTTGGATAGACCAAAATGTCGCTTTAAAGTCTTTTCTCCAAATTGTGAGTCTGATAAATGTTCCATTTGCAATATTGCGATTGAAATTCTTCGTTAAACTGTCCAAACGTAGATCTACGTTTGCACTGCTAGCGCTCCGAATGCAGATCTACTTTTTTTTTTACATTTGAAAGAATGTAAAATAAAACGTAGATTTACGTTCGGAGCGCTAGCAGTGCAAACGTAGATCTACGTTTCGACAGTTTAAGTTAATCACGACTGTTGTTGTTGCTGAGAATGTAAAAGAATATATGGTTACAACCTTAATTTTTAAAGGGGTGGAAAAGTAAGCCAGCAGAAGGCCTTGGTCTAATTTCCAAAAGCTCCAGTGGCGGGTCATCATATGACCCGAGTCAGGAATTACCTGTCATGTTTCCTGACAAACCTATCCTACCCTAATGTGAACAAGGTCAATAATATGTTCACTGCGCATGACTGTTGTTCATGTGCGCAGTTTAAGAGTCGCTGGTCTCAAGATACGTGATTTGTTGTACCGAGTGAGTTACGTGCCGGACTTAGGAACGATCTGAATATGATAATGGTATACAGTGGTCATGTCGGACCGAAACGTCATAAGTTTCATTCGAACTTAGTTTCGTTTCTCAGTAAAGGTCACTCGAACTTAGTTTCGTCTTCTCAATAACAATCACTCGAACTTAGTTTCGTCTTTTCAGTAAAGTTCACAGTGTCACGTGAAGGTAATATGCACTCGGAGTGATGGGAAATATGCACTCGGGAGTGATGGGAAATCCTCCATGTGTGCACCTAATGATGTACCTGTTTCTCTCACGGTAACTACTGACGCACGACGGTGTAAATAACGTCAGGTGATGAGTTTGTGTGTCCATCAGACCATGGAGACTTAACATCTGTTGGTGGGACTGTAGGAGGTCCGGTCTGTGACCGGACTGCGGGGGCGGTGATTCCTGAAATCACCTTCGTGGAAGTTTCAGGTCTTTGCATGCATGAAAGTTTGTTATACGAGGACCCACTCAGTGGAGGTTTTGGTCCTGTGATCGATGACTTCCGCTGGCTTTCCCATCCGCCAGTAAAAATTAATAATAACTCCTCAAAACTAAGTCTTCAAGTGTGATGGACTGATTACATCGTCTTTACATATCTACTGCTTCTACCAACTCCTCTGTACTCGACTGAAGAAGCCTACTATGTAGGCGAAACGTTTCCGTATAAAAGATACATAACTGTTGCACATGTGTCTTACTTATCATAGAAGATAGAAGAAGAGGAAGCAGCAGCAGCAATGAAGAAGAAATGAAGAACACAAGAGCTATCATTATCTGGCCCTGCAGATAAACCAACATGGTGAAGACGTCGAAAAATTTCCCACATTTCACTTTTCAGAGTAAATGCTCAAATGCTCAAGCACACATTAACTCACACTTACGCGTGGCACGTCAGGAAGTGGGATCACTATTAAGATCATCGGAACATTACCAATAACTTGACGAAATAAGACACACACGCAACACGCGTGTCTTATTCATGAAATGGGAAAGAGTGAGACTATCGACTGGGTATATAAGAGGTCGCTTAGTGGCATCAAGCGCCACAGTCCTCTTCTACAGCAGACATGACTGGTGTCCTGGTGAAGACCTGCCTGCTGGGGGCCCTGGCCCTCACCCTCCTACACTCAGGTACTGATTCACACCCATGTTTTTGAAACATTGGTTTTTAGTTTTGTTCCAATCGGACCGATTGGATCATTAACTATTCACACTATTGTTCCAGTCACTGTATTGTGCCTTTTTGTTCTAGACACTTGAGCATACTTCAGAACACAATAAGACAAGTAGCCTTCATAACAAACATTAGAAACGCCTAAACGATTGTGTTGACGTTGCAGGAGCGGAGGCACAGTGTGAACACACGGTCATAACCGAACAGTTTCCTGGCAAGTATATGGCAGAGTTTACTGCCACTGCCCCAGTGGACATGGATGGTCTGACTCTGGACCTGACCTTCAACACTCCCGTCGACAATGTTGCTGTAAGTTGATTTAGGCACAGGTACACATAAGTACAATTATCACACAGTGTAAATTGCATTAATGTTGGTATAATTACCGACTATGTTAGATACGGCTTGACAAAGCTCCTTGAGAGCGAAACGTTGCCACAATAAAATTTAACACGAGTTTCACCTAAAAAAAAGTGTAATTTACCTAGGATAACCGAAAAAAGGTCAGACAAAGTGACTTATTTCCATTGTATTTGAGCGTTTCAAATTTCTTTCTTTAGTTCTGTTGAATTTTAAAGACTTAAATCCTACCTCAGCTCATTTCAAAGCCTAACCCAGTTTCATGCCCGTCTCTTATTGCTATACGGACAAGTATTTAATTTTTCAATGATCACAGTGTTACTGAAAGGCATTTTGCCTTTTACTAGCCTCACCGGCTTATCTTCTTTTGCCCTAAGCCATAATATTGTTTTGTAAGCAAATATTAACATATATATTTATACAAAGTCAATCACAGCTCTGCTTAGGAGAGAAATTTACCTTCGCTGGTTTGTTTACAATATTTTTTTTTGGGTGGGTGACCCACTAGGATTCATAACCAAGAAATCGGAGATGAATTTTTCTACGATGCTTAGGACAGTACTGGACCAGTGTCCAGTCGTCACTGGACCAGTGTCCAGTCGTCACTGGACCAGTGTCCAGTCGTCACTGGACCAGTGTCCAGTCGTCACTGGACCAGTGTCCAGTCGTCACTGGACCAGTGTCCAGTCGTCACTGGACCAGTGTCCAGTCGTCACTGGACCAGTGTCCAGTCGTCACTGGACCAGTGTCCAGTCGTCACTGGACCAGTGTCCAGTCGTCACTGGACCAGTGTCAGTCGTCACTGGACCAGTGTCCAGTCGTCACTGGAGCCGAGTGTCCAGTCGTCACTGGACCAGTGTCCAGTCGTCACTGGACCAGTGTCCAGTCGTCACTGGACCAGTGTCCAGTCGTCACTGGACCAGTGTCCAGTGGCGACTGTACTGACTTGCTACTGGCCAGGTACATCTTATAATCTTTCTCTTGTTTTTTTTGTTAGTTGCGCATTCCGATGTTCAGTTAATATTACTGATACATGGGATTCTCAGTTATAAGGGATTCCAATAATTACACTGAGGCGTCATTAATCTCTTTACCACACAGAAATAAAATTACAGACAGAATGTTAAGTAAATTGACACAGATGCAACTATCTATCACCTCACGTAGTCCCTGTTGCTACGGGGGGAGGGGAAATCTTCAGCTCAAGCACTTTCACACGTCTCGTGCGTCATCAGGAGCTATGCAATGTTGCAAGAGAAGCAACAGGAGAAATGAGGGGACGATTTTTCAGAGGCAGCGTGAGTGACACCATCTACAGCTTCCCGTCACCTCACTGCCTCGCTAAGAAAACTTCCTCTCGTCTCTCCTGTTGTTACTCTTGCAACATTGCATAGCTCCTGATGACGAACGGAGACGTGTGAAAGTACTTGAGCTGAAGATTTCCATCACCCTCCCAGTGGCTTGTCTTGCAAACAATACATGGACACATCCTCTGTGTCCATGTATCGTTTGTAACGGCTTGACAAAGCTCCTGGAGAGCGAAACGTCGCCACAGTAAAATGACACATTAGTTGCACTTGTGGCCTTTTACCCAACATAAATAATGCAGCGAATTTCTTAATGTGGAAATTAGGAGGAGGTGCGGGATTACCAACACTATTATCCAGAGGGCTGAGGGGGGGGGGTTGTTGAGGTGGTTTGGACATGTAGAGAGGATGGAACAAAACAGAATGACTTCGAGAGTGTATAAATCTGTAGTGGAGGGAAGGCGGGGTAGGGGTCGGCCTAGGAAAGGGGGAGGGAGGGGGCAAAGGAGGTTTTGTGTGCGAGGGGCTTGGACTTCTAGCAAGCATGCATGAGCGTATTTGATAGGAGTGGAGACAAATGGTTTTTAATACTTGACGTGCTGTTGGAGTGGAGGCAAGGTAACATTTATGAAGGGATTCAGGGAAACCGGCAGGCCGGACTTGAGTCCTGGAGATGGGAAGTACAGTGTCTGCACTATGAAGGAGGGGTGTTAATGTTGCAGTTTTATAACTGTAGTGTAAAGCACCCCTCTGGCAAGACTGTGATAGAGTAAATGATGAGTTTTTTTGGGGGGCCACCCTGCCTTGGTGGGAAACGGCCGATGTGTTAATAAAAATAAAATAAAAATGGTTCCATTTACTTTATAACCTGTTCTTTATATCTCTTCAGTTCTTCGATGGGTCGTCGACCAAGCACGACGACTACCACTTCACAGTGGAGAGTCAGAACATCCACGTGAAGGCCGGAGAACAGTTTTCGACCAAGTTCCAGGTGGAGTATTCTCACTACCTGCCGTTTGTAGTTAATGAGGTGGTCAACGGCGTGGAAATCTGTGGTAAGTACTGTTTCTTGTTGAAGGGTAAGACACGTACGCAACAAGTAGACACATGTGCAATACCTGGGTAATCAATTCTAAATTCTTCACCGTATGTCCTCGTGTTGCATTGATAAAGCAACTGGAGGGCGAAACGTCTACAAATAAAGATACCCAGCTATTACACTCGTGTCCAATACCATTTGCAATAATAATAGTAATAATAATATAATAATTATTTCTACAATTACATGAACAAGGTATACAGACCATAGCTGCCATCAATGACATACTACTATATAGAAAGCCCCCTTGTTATGCAGAGCATTTCGGGTTATTTGTCCCAGGATGCGACTCACACCAGTCAACTAACACCCAGGTACCTATTTTACTGCTAGGTGAACATGGACAGTAGGTGTCTTAAGGAAACACATCCTAATGTTTCCACCCGTACCGGGAATCGACCCCCGGACCTCAATATGTGAGCTCTAGCGATCGAGCTACGAAACATGTGTAACAGTTGGGTATCTTGATTGTGAAGGAAACGTTTCGCCTACACGGTAGGCTTCTTCAGCTAAATACAGAGGCGCCAAGGGTAATAGCTAAGTAAAGATGTAATGAGTCCATTAACCTTGGAGAAATAGTGTTTGAGGGGGTCAGTCCCTCAGCCTGGAGAAGTGTGCAGTGTTGCCGTCTTGCAATTCAACTTCTCGGTCTTGTATACCATTTTCAACATTGTTTCACCAGCCAGTGGCTTTATCAATTTATTATGTAGATATGTTAAGATGTTAGAAACTGAGGTAATTAGTCCCTCTGCCTCTCAGCCGGTGTTCTGTGCCTCAGTCTTAATGAATCGGCTGTTAGTCTGAGGGACTGACTGCCTCATCTGCCACTGTCTTCTGTGTATAGGTCTGCAAGACTGAGGGTCTGACTTGCCTCTGATTGGTGAAAAGTTAAAAAAAAAAAATACCCAGGTATTACACGTGTCTAATTCCTTAACTAACTCGCATTGCGAAATTAGGTTCCATTGAAGATACACAGGGTGAAACGTTGTTCCAAATATAAGATTATTCTGTAACGTTAGTCTTTTCTTCACTATATTCTGTATACTATGTTGATCAAACCAGGATAATTATGGATTGAATCCATTTTTTTCTATGTTCCTCTATCTCTTAACCGTACTTTCGAAATGTGCTCTCTGACTCCAGGCTGAGGGACTGATTACCTCAAACTCCTTCTCATCTTCCACTATTCATCTCTGTACCGGACTGAGGAAGCCACGAAACGTTTTCGCAATTAAGATACCCAAGCATTGCATAAATGTCTCAAATCATATGTTTACATAAGTTTTCTGCTATTGATGGCTATTTTAAAAGCCCATTTTCATGTTTGCTCCTTTGCCCGCTAGATGTTATCGTCACTACACCAGCACCAATGCTGAACCCTTGTGCTGAGACTGGCATGACCCCTTACGACTACAGCCAGGTCAGTACTCTGAAATTTCGTCATTGGATAACTCGCCACCAGTAAGCATCACAACTTTCGTGTCATCTGATGATAAAATGTGGGTTGAAGTCCCTATGACGCTTGTGTTTACTATATAGCTGACCTCTTTCCACATATCCTTAGGTGCTGTGCATGTCCTTTGTGTTCTACGAGGCTCAGCGGTCAGGCAAGCTGCCTGCTGATCAGCGCGTCACTTGGCGTGGCGACTCAGCTCTTGATGACGGCTCTGATGTTGGCCACGACCTTAGTGGTGGCTACTATGATGGTAAGAGACAGAAGAGAGAGAGCAAAAATACATGAATAAATTGAAAGAATGTAAAAATAAATGACTATTTACATACAGCTCACCACTTAAAATTCCCCTCATTCTTTTACCATTTGCAGCTGGTGACCACGTCAAGTTTGGCTTCCCCATGGCTTACACCGCCACTGTGCTGGCTTGGGGCCTCATTGACTTCGCTGAAGGATACGAAGCTGCTGGTGAGTGTTGCTGTGTGCTTCTTGCAAATCAACATAGTAACCTTCGTAGTCGACTGGGGTTAAAGTGGCGTTAGAAATTATGGAGATGTAGACAAAGTTTTGAACCTCATTCATGAAAACTTATGTAGATAGTCAGTTTTAATTCTGATTAATTACTCACTAAACACAAAAGATTATTAAGCGATGATCCTTTGTTTTTAAGTCTTTTATTTAGCAAAATTGGATAAACAGTGTGTTGTTACACTATTTTATATGATAAGACAAAATCTTGCAGTTACCCCTGTTATATTCCATAACAGTTAGTTTGATATCTTTATTATGCACCCCATACCCATCCTGTGGGCGGTAGTCAAAAGATTACAGAGGTACATAATGGGTCCAGGGACTGGACATCAAAGTTTGATAGCTGAGCAAGTTACAAAGGTAATGAACTCAGATGGTCACAATCATGACAAGTTACAAAGGTATTTGCAGATTACAGAGGTATATATAGGGTCCAGAGACTGGGCCCCAAAGTTTTGATAGCTGAACAAGGTACAATGGTAATGAATTCACTAGTTACAAGGTAATGAATCATGTAAGTAAATTTACTTACGTCTGTACATGGTTGCAATCATGAACAAATTATAAAGCAAAGATCAATCTATTAGTCTACACCCAGCCACAACTGTAATGAGTTATTGGTGCAAATTTTAATTGTTGGGTCACACACACATATACATATACACATACATACACACACACACATACATACACACACACACACACACACACATGTATATACATACACACATATATATATATATATATATATACACACACACACACACACACACACGTCAAGAAATTAGAGAAAGTGCAAAGGTTTGCGACAAGGCTAGTTCCACAACTCAGGGGACTGCCCTATAAAGAAAGGTTGAGGGAAATAGGACTAACAACACTGGAGGACAGAATGGTTAGAGGAGACATGATAACGACATACAAAATACTGCGGGGAATCGACAAGGTAGATAGTGACAGGATGTTCCAGAGAGGAAACACAGAAACAAGGGGCCACAACTGGAAGCCGAAGACTCAGATGAGTCAGAGAGATGTTAGGAAGCAATTCTTCAGCCATAGAGTAGTTAGGAAGTGGAATAGTTTAGCGAACGATATAGTGGAGGCGGGAACCATACATAGTTTTAAGACAAGGTATGATAAAGCTCATGGAGCAGGGAGAGCAGAAACCCAGTAGCGGACAGTGCAGAGGCGGGGCCAGGAGCTGAGTCTCGACCCCTGCAACCACAATTAGGTGAGTACAATTAGGTGAGTACACACACGTGGCAATGCTTTATTTACAGGGAGTAAAGTCAGGGTATTTTTCCAGAATGGTCTGTAATATACCAATGTGGATAAAATACTTTGACATATCTTGAACATTTCTGAGTGAGTAGTCTCTGAATTCATTAATTTTATCGCACTCCAATACATAATGACGCAGGAGAGGATGGGTTGTGACACATGGTTTAAAACCGACAAGTTGAACATTGAGACACTTACGCAACATATGGGAATGTTAAATTAGACACATATGCAACACTTGGGTATCTTTATTGAGGAAACGTTTCGCCACACAGTGGCTTCATCAGTCCAATACAAAGAAGAAAGTAGTAATAAAAGGAGGAGTTTGAGGTAATCAATCTTCAAGATTGATGGACTGAACACATCGACTCCAGGCCGAGGGACTGATTACCTCAAACTCCTCCTTTTATTACTACTTTCTTCTTTGTATTGGACTGATGAAGCCACTGTGTGCGAAACGTTTCCTCAATAAAGATACCCAAGTGTTGCATATGTGTCTAATTTAACAACTTGTCGGTTCTCTGAACCATTCATCTACAACATATGGGAATCTTTATTGAAGAAACGTTTCGCCACACAGTGGCTTCATCAGTCCAATACAATGCAGAAAAATGTAAGGAGAGGAGGAGTTTGAGGTAATCAGTCCCTCAGCCTGGAATCGATGTCCAGGCTGAGAGACTGATTACCTCAAACTCCTCCTAGGAATGTATCGGATGTGAAAATTAGATATCCGCGGATGCGGATGTGTATACGAATGTCTTACTTATTTTGCGGATGCGGATGTAAGAAATTGTGCGGATGTTCCGCGGATGCGGATATCCAATACATCCCTAAGTCTCCTCCTCTTCTTACACCTTTCTGCTTTGTATTGGACTGATGAAGCCACTGTGTGGCGAAACGTTTCTTCAATAAAGATTCCCATATGTTAGATAAGTGTCTTAATCAGAGGATGGGTTACAGTGTTAAAATCTATCTGCCTCAGATGAGAGAGCAGTTGAACAATGAGGGCATCAAGTATCCCATTATAGAGTAAGACACGTGTATAACAGTTGGGTATCAACAATAAAGATACCCAACTGTTGCACATGTATCTTAAACATCAACTTGTCAGCATTTTACACCAGTTTCAATATTCCGTTGAAGGTTTATCAGCTACGACAGTTTCAGCTGTTTCGCTCCAGCTGGAGTTACTGTTACAAAACTTAGTCGGTGTTTACCGCCTTCGGAACAGGTATGTGACCACAATCCACAGGATAAACTTGGAGATTATAAATATTCTAACTTGGTCACAGGTCAGACGGAGTACGGTCGGACAGCAGTGAAGTGGGCCACAGACTATTTCCTTAAGGCTCACACTGCTCAGGATGAATTCTACGGACAGGTGAGAATCCTCTCATTTTAGGAATTAATTAATGATTACCGTGACTCATTTCTTATAATAGTTAATATCATTAACAGTAACCCGTTGTGCAAAGAATGTAATAAAATTGATTATAACAGGAGAGAAACATAGTATTGCATTGCATTTCATATTTTGTGGGTTATCGCAAGGAGATGGTGGAGGTTCGATCGTGAGTCCGGTAATCGTAGCCTGGTGTCTGCTCAGCCAGGATGCTGGTGATACTCTGGAGTGTAAACATGGTAGTGTAGTAAACACGCCAATACCAGAAACGAACATGGGCAAAAACCAGAAGATACATGTATATATTAGTCAGGTGAAGAGGTCACCACTTGCACACCAAAATAAACAATAACCCTATTTTTTTTATTCCAATCCAAGTGGATTGTAATAAGCCCCTAATGTTTAGGAAAACTGATAAAAGTTCATAAATAGTTCAGTTTGCCTCGTACATGTAAGGGTGCACCAAACCACTTGTATTCTGCTCTCATTCGAGTACTGACTTAAGCAGTGGCGCAGCCAGTGGTGAAAGGGAGGGACGGGAGTTACCATAAAGAGATAAAACCCCCGTATGCAATTTTTTTTCAATTAGTGGGTAATTTTCACTATTATATTATTCATGGAACACGAAGGCAACATAGTTGGGGAAATTCCATACACTGAAAATCATATTTTTAAGAGACGATTTCTTTGAAATTCTCAATATCTTTGTATTTTTAAACCCGCCTCCCTTGATTCAAATCTTGGCCTAAGTCACTCCAGATAGAAATCTTGGCTACGTTACTGAATCTATGCATAATGCAACTTGTTTTACTTAGTCCGTTGTAGAGTTAGGGGTAATGAATGTCACGATCTGATGGAACAAGGCGAGGTCCTCTAACAACATTTGGTCTTTAATGTAGATAAATTGTTCAGGGAACCGACAAGTTGATAACTTAGACACATTGATGTACTGATTACCTCGAACTCCTGATCATCACCATTCTTTGCATTGAACTGATGAAGCCACTGTGTGGAGAAACGTTTCCACAATATACTCAAGTGTTGCACATGTGTCTGATTTACCCTTCGGTCTTCTGCAGGTAGGCGCTGGTGGTCCAGACCATGCCTACTGGGGACGCCCTGAGGTCATGACCATGGAAAGACCCTCGTATAAAATCGACGAACAACAACCAGGTAAATTGTGGTTGTAAGGGACTCAGAGGCTGAGGTAACCCGAGTCTTGGTTTATTCTGGCGACGCCATAACAAATATAGCAGCGGAGACTGATGTAAATGATTTATTAAACTGACAAGTTGATGATTCACTTGTGCAACATTTGGGAGTCTTTACTGAGGAAACGTTTCGCCAGCCAGTGGCTTCTTTAGTTAAATACAGAGAAGAACGGTAGAAGATAAGTTTGAGGTAATCAGTCCCTCAGCCTTTAGTCGATGTCTCCAGACTGAGGGACTGATTACCTCAAACTCCTCATCTTCCACCGTTCTTCTCTGTATTGAACTGAAGAAGCCACTGGCTGGCGAAACTTTTCAATAATAAAGATTCCCAAATGTTGGAGAAGTGTCTTGTTCTTCAACAAACAAAAGACAACCCTTAGGATTCAGGTTACTCTTCAATTCCTCTCTACAGGATTACATTAACCGCTATCACTTCTCAATATCCAGCAGTCTGGATACCTACAACAGTCATGTTTACCTGGAGAGGGTTGCTGGGGTCAACGCCCCCGCGGCCAGGTCTGAGACCAGGCTTCATTTGATGAGTAATAAATCTCAAGAACATACCTTGAGGGCTGAATAACATTAAGTGAAAGAACATAACTGACTCACGAAATCGTAATGACACGATTGCAAACAAACCATATCACGGGCGGGGATAGAACCCGCGATGACTCTGATCGCGGGTTCTATCCCCGCCTGTGGTATGGTTTAACATAACTTTCTCTCCCTTCTCCAGGAAGGGAGAAAAAGTAGTGTTCTGAGTACAAATATGAAGCACGTCTGTCTGGTGCTCAACAGACGGAGGATCGAGCTTCCACTATGTCATACGCTGAATGACCCAAGAATTTTATTAAACCTTCGTTGCTTCCAGGAAGTGACCTGGCCGGAGAGACAGCTGCCGCCCTTGCCGCAGCCTCCATCGTCTTCCAGGTGATTATTAGTCCTACTTGCATGTTAGGTTAGGTAAGATTCGTCAGGAGTAAATTCTTAGGTAGTGGTGGTTTTGATAAGGACCTGCCTTGTATGGGCCAGTAGGCCTTCTGCAGTGTTCCTCCATTCTTATGTTCTTATGTTAAGTGTTTCCAGACGCGGGTCTAAGTCTTATGACCCGCTACTGGAGCTTTTGGTCATCTGACCGAGACCTTCCACTGGCTTACCCCTCCATCCCTTCACAAATTAAAATGATAATTTTTTTCTCCCACTTGTGGTTTTCTCTCCTTTTCATTAATTGTATGAATTTTTCCGTGTGTAAAATGGCGGAGTCACGGACTATTGCATTTTTCCTTACCATTTACCATGTTTTTTGCACTGGCCTAATATATAACTGTGCCTTCGAAAAAAATATTACTTCTGGTTTTAAATATAATTTACTTGGGTATTTTGTGCAGCTTAAAGATATCTGCACAACTAACCCGCACATAGAAGAGAGGAGCTTACCACGACGTTTCGGTCCGACTTGGACCATTTATAAAGCCTTTTTTGTTATTTAAAGATATCTAATTTGAAGTCCAGTCGACCCTAATATCTGCGTATTTTTTTTGATCTTTCACTTCCACTTTTTTTCACTCATGATCGACAGTTCCAGAAAAGGTTCATCATGCAGCTAAGATCCCGTCGTAAAAACTCATCAAATTTTCCCTAAGACAATACCAACAACTAATTTTTATTTGGAAAATTTCGCAGACAGAAAAACAAATCGTCATAAAAACACGTGGAATAACTGAGGGATATCATGAATAACTAAATAGTAATAAAATAATAGTAAACAAACCAGGGTACGGGTGGGGTTTGAACCCATGGCGGGGGAGTCGTGAAACTCGAGGTCAGTGCCAGTGGCAGCTTTGAGGGGACTTGAGCTAGAGTTCGTCACGGCTACGCTGGCGGGAGATTCATTTGTAAAAACTTGCATTTGAATTTGTGGTCACAGTGGTGGCCCATGTTAACCTTTCAATGGTGTATAAATATACCTAGTTGGATGAATCTTATTGTAGCCACCTGGTCCAGTGGTTAACACACTGGCCTGGAGGTTTACGACTCGCCATGGGGTCTAACCCCACCAGTACCATGGTTTGTTTACTGAGTATATGTTTTTCTTTTACGTTATAAATGTGGAAAAAAACACTTGTGTACAATTCAAGACATTTATTAGAGAAAACGTTTCTCCACGAGTTGCTTCTTCAAACCTGAAAAGCTACTTGTGGCGAAACGTTTCTTCAAATAAATGTAAACTATACATAAGCGTCTTTATCCACATCTTGCCGGTATCACCATAACATTTCTCACACCAAAGAGATGTTCACAAGTACGACACAGTGAGATCTTTTTTTTTTAAGTGGGTAGGATTCCTGTCACAAGTACGCGCCAGTGACTGCTTCCCACAGAACGTATTATGACTTAGACAAACTTCGATGTCCCTAGTACGGTTACACCATCTTTGGCGTAGCCAATAACGAAGACATTACTTCTGACTGACCAAATGCTATCGCTATTTTTGTACTAAAATGATCTTTGGGAAATATACACGAGTGTTTAACCCTCGCTCTCTACAACACTGGTCTTCATCTGCCAGGATGTAGACTCAGCTTACGCCGCAGAGATGCTGGACGTAGCCAAGGAGCTCTACGACTTCGCTGACAACTACCGTGACATCTACGACAACGCCATCACAGACGCCACACAATATTACCAGTATGTATTATAACTCTCGGAACGGGTGGGGTTTTAACTCATAGTCGGTTCTAAAACTCACAGGCCAGTGCGTTAACCACTGGACCAGCTGGCTATAATGAGAGTAATCCAACTAGGTATATTTCTATACACCATAGGAAGGTTATCATGGACCACCACTGTGACCACAGATACAAGTTTTTACAGACGAATCCCACACCAGCGTGTCTGTGTTGCACTCTAGCTCAGGTCCATTGAAAATACATATTATACCATCACTGCTTTACACATGTTCTATCACTACCATCCTGTATATATTACTTCTCCATATGTCAGTCAGATTCTTCTTAACTTGTTCTCCTAAAAACGGTAAGTTGAGAGCATTCCCATCGCAAATGTTTATATTGCTTTCTATGTGGATAAATTTGATAATCTGACGATTTTAGCAACACGAGCATTCCAGTGTAAGCAGTCAGCAACACAAATAGTTCACTATCAGTAGATGAATCACAATAGGTTACTATTTAAAGTATACTTAGGAGCAACTATCGGCAGATCAGTGCCAGTAATAAGCCAATATCAGTTCAGTAACAATCATTATTGTGTACCAATCAATGGTATACAATATCGACAGGTAGATAAGACACATGTACTTTAATCCAAAACATTTCGGTTATACAGTAGGCTTCTTCAGTCAAATAGAGAGGCAGCAGCAGAAGCTGTGGAGATGTACAGACGATGTAATCTAAATATTGCACACGTGTCTTATCAACAGCATTGACATATCTATATCAGCAAAGGACACCAACAGAGAAACTTTAGCATCATTAGGTAATATCAATTGATAGGATGCAATGGATGAATGACAGTAAATTATTTCATAAAATGTCACAAGTTGAACATTCAATGGGACAACGTTTCACTTAACACAAGACGAAGCGTTGTCCCAATAAAATCTAGTGTCTAGTACAAATGTTATTGCAAGTTAGGGTCAAGGTACACCTTGGAAAATCTGTTACCTTCTCTAACTTGTAAGATTCTCATTTTGTACCCTCACTTCTTCACAGTTCGTGGAGCGGATATGGTGACGAGCTGGCCTGGGCGGCCCTGTGGCTGGCTAGAGCCACTGACGACGACACTTACCTCGATCGTGCTAAGGGACACTGGGACGAGTTCGACTTCTTGGCAGAGGATGTACTGCAGTTCTCATGGGACGACAAGAGGGCTGGAGTATATGTGAGTTTTCTTGAAAGTGTAGAGATGCTTTTATACCATCCCTTTCTCTGAATCAATTTGTTTTATGAAGCACTCAAGATTTATAAATTAAATATGAAATTACCATAGTAATTCAGAAGATCTCCACCTGTACAGGCACTTCTCACCTTGCTGGACGGTTCTTCAGAGTACTCTGATCCCTTCGTCAAGTATCTGGACTGGTTGAAGACCTCTGCCCCGTACACCCCTCAGGGCCTGGTCTTCCTCGACCAGTGGGGCTCAAACCGTCACGCTGCAAATGTTGCCTACATCTCTCTTTGGGTCAGTTACTTTCTGGTCTTCCAGGAATACCATTAAAAATTTGTTACTATATAACTGAAATGGAAGTTTTTGCGGTATTTAGACATGATGCTTGTCAAATATAATGAAAACGTGAATAGCAAGACCTGCCTTGTATGGGCCAGTAAACTTGCTTTAGTGTTCCACC
Source organism: Cherax destructor (assembly GCA_009830355.1). Lineage (NCBI taxonomy): Eukaryota > Metazoa > Arthropoda > Malacostraca > Decapoda > Parastacidae > Cherax > Cherax destructor. The sequence goes on along the minus strand of WNWK01015935.1, from coordinate 12,695 downwards.
ATTCTTTTGCTCTTAATCTAGTGTTTAATTGAATATTTTTAGGCCGCCAAGCACGGCATTGACGCAGCAGCCAACGAAGAATGGGCCAGAGGCCAGATCGGTCAGTTGCTGGGAGACAATCCTTTGTACCAGTCCTTCGTGGTCGGCTTCGGTGAAAATCCTCCCCAGAGACCCCACCATCGCTCTAGGTATATATACACATACATGAAGTATATATATATATATATATATATATATATATATATATATATATATAGAGAGAGAGAGAGAGAGAGAATTCTTGTGCTTACACACGCATTTTCAAATGTGTGTAAGCACATGAAAGTGCTAAGGTTTTATTTCCTATTTTCACTGTGGTATTTTTCACACACACACACACACACACACACCATATAATGTGTGCAAACAATTGTTTAATAATCACAAAGCAAGCCATGGGGAATGTGGCGATGTAATGCAGCAGTTCAAGGCCTTTTCCACTCACCAGTGCTTCATCAGGATCTTTACAGTCAAGATGTTGATGTAGGGAGTGGAAACATCAAGAGGCTGACTTGTGTGCTGTTAGAGACGCCACTTCTACCACCCTACTATTCCACCTCTGAGATTTTTTTTTCCTTTCCATCATCAGTTTTATTATAAATCTCCTGACGAAGTAATGTATAAGTTCTTGAGCTGCTGTATTTCCTCCTTGTGGCTATTGTATATATGTTGAATATATGGGACATTACGTATATATGAAAACAAACTAATCACAGAATAGGTGGGGTCTGAACCCATGGCGAATCCTGAAACTCACTCGTAATGAGTTCGAACCGTATTATTACGATTTTCTGAGTAGAGACAGACTGATGAAAACAATTTGCCAATTGTGTCTATATTTCTACCTTCAAACTGAGATCCTTTCCACCAGAAGAACTTTAGTGATATTCAATGGGTGAAAAAGAGAGATTTTGATTATACCTTAGTCTATTAATAAGATCTCAGGGTGGAAATTAATTAGTTGTGGGATTGACTGGTCTGCTTAGATTTTTAATTCATGTTTGGTGCTGGGATGTGATTTTTAATGCCAATTTAGCGAGAGTATTTCACTTCCAGCGATCTTTCCAAATGTTGATATCTGCTTTAGAGTGGATAATAGCGGCTTCCAGGCATTTTCACTTCTGGAAATCATTTTCTTTACAAGTCTTGCCGCTTTCAGCTCGTGCCCAACTCCTCCTGAGACCTGTGATGGCATGATGACACATGACGGTCCTAACCCGCATGTCCTGTACGGCGCTCTGGTGGGAGGACCATCTTCAGTAAGTTGTCTCATCTCATTCGGACAGAGAATTCTCATAGCTTAAAAGTTAATAATAATAATAATAATAATAATAATAATAATAATAATAATAATAATAATAATAATACTTCTAATAAGAAATAATAAAAATATATAATAAAATGAAAATATTAAAATATATTTGTAATGTTAAAAATAAACACTGGTTTAACATGATTATAGTTAAAAAGGATAGACGATCTTAATATTTCATACATCTATTGTTACAATTTTGATTCAATATCAGGAAGTGAAACAATAGACAGAGAAGAAAATGAATTAATCCATGAAGTTGATGAAGCCGTTCTCGTGTAGAGACAATCTTCTATTCAGATTAAACTGTTTCCGATAGTCTGTTGGTAAATAGTTTCCTTACGTAAGTTAATTTAGCCAGATTGACTTAAAGTGCGTTTCTGATGATCATATTTGTTTCTTCCTCAGAGTGGAGACTACAACGACGACCGCCAGGACTACCAGCACAACGAAGTGGCTTGTGACTACAACGCTGCCTTCAGCGGTGCTCTGGCCGCTCTGGTCGAACTCAGCTAGACGTCCAGAATTAGCTTTAAACACTCTTTATCGGAGCTTTGTTTGAAGCCCCTCTACCTGGGCTCTTAATTGCTCTAATTGGATTCTGCTAGACGTCACGGATTAATTTTCAACACCGTCTTTAATAAAAAAAACTCATAACTTTTCCATCTAGTTGTAAGACATTCATGACATTCTTGAAGTCGTAGTAAATGCAGCCAAAGGATTTTTGTTTATATTTGTATCCTTCATACAGTGGAGGTATTCTATATGTCAAGAGAAACGGGGAGGACAATTTCTCCTGAAGATGAAGCAACAGTATGGAGACTTATATACTATCAAAGGTGAAGTGGAGATAATCTTGACGATAGGAGAAGCGGAGACTAGAAGAACATAAACACTGAGAGGGCAGGTCTCTCTCTCATATCCATCCCTTCTCACTTGTAACTAGTGGTCAGGCAAGAGAGTTATCGATGTCTTCTGTTCTAAGATACTGTACCGTATCTTGGTACAGAAAACATCTCCTGAAGTGGGTCTTAGTCATTGGCTGAAATGCTCGGTGAAGATTTTGGGTCATCTGACCGAGATTTTTTCGCTGGTTTAACGGACCATTCTTTAAAATTAATTTACTTAGTGGTACGAAAAAGTGCTTTTGTTTGTCATAAAAATTAAACCAGTGAGGGAATTTTATTTGACGAGATCAGGAAGAGGACAAGTGCTGTATGACCCCCACAGGTTCAGCACTTCTTCATATGCGTAATAACAGTAGCAGGAAATCTCAAAATGAATATGTTCTGTAAAAATAGCTGTATAACCCTTGTGGTTTAGCGCTTCTTTTGATTATAATAATAATCTGTAAAAATAGTAACTTTCTAAATCAAAATGATCTGCAAAGAGGGAGATGCTTAGAAGCTTCACCCTCAACGGAGGGTCTTTGATGCTGGTGAGGCGCTCGTGATCTAAGGAATTGGACCTGTGCTCCAATTCTTTAAATTAAGCTTGAATGCCTTCCAATCCCCCAGTCACTGTACGACCCCTACAGGTTGAGTGGTTCCCCATGGGTTCAAGCCCTACCCGTTCATTGATTTGCCAATATCGCCATACCCTATAAAACCTGTGACTTCACTGTCTTATTTAAGAAGCTCGTTGAAAAAGTTGACTCTCCTAGGGTCTATAACCCTTACAGAACTCAGGCACTGTACCACAGAAGTCGGGTGTCAGTATTTCAAAATATTGAGTAAACTATATGAATTTCGGAAACTGTGTGACCCGAAAAGAATATCCCCGTATTGCATAACTCCAGCCTCCTGTGCATCAAGGCGTGCCATGGCAGGAACTGTGCAGTGCGGAATAACTTATTAATCATGTTAAACATTAATGTTGTAGATTTGAAGCAATTCAAAAGAGCTATTCACTAGTCATCACATGGAAACTAATATAGTTATTCACAAGTCATCACATGGAAACTAATATAGTTATTCACAAGTCATCACATGGAAACTAATATAGTTATTCACAAGTCATCACATGTAAACTAATATAGTTATTCACAAGTCATCACATGGAAACTAATATCGCAATTTTTTTAATAAAAAGGACAAATTAGGAGATGCACAGCCCAGAGCTAATTTAAACTTTCCACTAAGAAGCACCAGCTTTGAGGCTGAGCTACAGAGGCCTTTCCTTGTTATCACCGAGATCAGTGTTGTAAATATACACCAACACAGTAAGTTTGAAGCCGCTCGGAAGTTGCATTATCAAGTTATCAGTGTTGAAGGATTGAAGCTAAAAGAATGAGTCACTTAAATCATCGCATAAAAAGTAGTATTTCAATTTTCTCAATTTCTTCCTTGAGAAAAGTAAACTGGGACCAGTACAGTCCAAAATAAAACTTGTAAGAAAAAACGGCCATGGTTTAGTGTTTACGTAAGTAAATACATAATTAAGTTTTGTCTACATAAACCACTTTGTTAAATAAATATTAATGAAGCTTTGTGTACATAAACCACTTTGTTAAATAAATATTAAGTTTTGTGTACGTAATTAATATTTAAAGTGGTTTATGTACACAAAACTTAATATTTATTTAACAAAGTGGTTTATGTACACAAAACTTAATTAATATTTATTTGAAGTGGTTTAAGTTTTGTGTACATAAACCACTTTGTTAAATAAACATTTAAGCTTTGGATCCATAAAACACCACTTTGTTTTATAATAGTTTTGAGGACACACACAGGTTTATAGGCACAAAGTACATTATGTAGATTCAACTTAGAATAACTAAGTCAAACGCTGACTTATTTCTAACCAGAAGAGAGACACTACACTTATTCCACAGAAACCAGTTTAATTGATAAACTTGACACATTAAGACTTACACATTGCAAAGTTAAGGCGAGTCTTCCTATAAAGAAAACACATCAGCACTGAAAGTTTGAAGACGACCAGAAGATGCATTCTATGGTTATTATATAAAATTCAACCTAATTCGCACCTAGACAGCCCATATACCCCTAAAATTCTTTTCATCCATGTCATACGATATATCAGCTTTTAAAGATTGAAGAATGGGTCACAGTGGTGGCCCAGGCTAACTCTCTATGCATAGAAATATACCTGGTTGGATGAATCTTATTAGAGTCAGTTGGTCCAGTGGTTGACGCACTGGCCTGTGAGTTTCAGGACTCGCTTGCCATGGGTTCAAACCTCACCCGTTCCCTGATTTGCCGATATCGCCGTACCTTGTAAAATCCGCGGCTTCAATGTTTTGTTGAAGCAGTTGGTTGAAAAATGTTGACTCTCCAAGGGTCTCTAACCAAGAAGGAATGCAATTAAATACCATTATAAAACCTTACTTTATTTTTCTCCGGCTGCTTCATGTATAATTGTAAACGTGACACACAACGCAGTCATCCATAGCAAAGTTGACAATAACTCAGTAGATTTGCTATACTTCTGTCACCAGTGACTTCAAGGTCTTACCAACTGGGCACATAAGAACTTAAGCACGTAGGAACACTGCAGCAGGCCTACTGGTCCATAAATAACAAAAAGGCACAATACCGTGACTGGAATACACAAATAACCCACACATAGGAGAGGGGAGATTACCACGACGCTTCGGTCCAACGTGGACCATTTACAAAGTCACTGTGACTTTGTAAATGGTCCAAGTAGGACCGAAACGTCGTCGTAAGCTCCCCTCTCCTATGAACGGGTTATTTGTGAATCTACTGGTCCATACTACACAGGTTCTTCTCAAAACTAACCATCCCCACCCACCTGTCAGTGTTGTCTGTACCTTCAGCAACAGCATCAAAGATCACATGAGAAAAATAGAACTTCTGAAACTAAAGCAGCAAGGTAAATCACCTGGCGTGAAGAGTAGCGACAACACCTGGGGATAAACAGAGGGACTTAGACAATGGAATCAATATGCATAAATATGCGTGTCGCACTAACAATAACGCAATCGTCATTCACAATAGCACTACTGGACATTGTGTGAATTGGGATGAGTCTTAATTCATCATGTAGGAAGAGATCCTGTACACCTGTACAAGTCTCTATATCTGAAATCTATTGTAATATGAATGGTAATAGTTTTTAAAAAACAAAAAAAAATTCTGGTGAGGTTAATTTGGTGAATAATGGTAGAATTACCGACAATGTGTTAGATAAAAGGCCACAAATGCAATTAATGTGATACTTTATTGTGGCTTAACAAAGCTCCTGGAGAGCGAAACGTTGTCACAATAATATGGCACATTAGTTGCACTTGCGTCCTTGTACCTAACAAGGTTTATTTTGATGAGACACTTGTTCAACATTTACACAAGTGTCTCATTTATCAACTTATCGGTTTTCAAAACCATTTAATCAAAAGGTTCATTTTACAGGGCACGTCCGTCAGGTGACCCGTCAGTTACACTTGATTTGTTTAAATCTGATCTTCCTTCGATAACATATTCTCTGATTTTATATATTTTGTATATCTCTCTTGTTCACGTGATCTGCATTTGTGTGGTTCCCAAAAAGGCACAATACTGTGACTGGAACAATACAGAAATACATAGGAGAAAAACTAGTCACACATTATGTGACTAGTTGATAGTCTAAATCTGGCCGACACGTCGTCATAACTTTTCTTTTCCTATGAGCGAGTTATTTGCGTATAGATATAAGTGTTTTATTATAAGAGTTGTTGAAGTAGCGTTGTGGTATACCTGGAGGGCGTTTCGGGGGTCAACGCCCCCGCAGCCCTGTCCTTAACTAGGCCTCCCGTGTGGTAGCGAGTGTTCTTTTGTTTGTCGCTAAGACCCATGAGGGTGAAAAGGAGATTTGGATAGTGGAAAAGAAGCAATGGAGAGGAATGGTCAGGAGAGTAAGGGAAAGAGCCGGGGCTAGACCTAGCCATATGGCATTGGTAGGCCAGAGTTGGAAGGAAATGCTGCTTGTTGTGTTGACTGTAGATTTGCTTCTGCAGAGTCTGTCCGGATACAAGTGACAAAGGACCGACAGACGGCGGCGCCTGTGCGTCATACGCAAGGCTTGCTATTTCCTGTTTCTCAATGCTATTGTTGATAGACGGAGGGCGAAATATGGAATTATGGCTAGAAAAAACGGGTGTGTTTCAAGGTCCACCCTTGAAAAGGGCTGGGCAGAAAGTAGGTTAGAGATTAGGTATATAGAGGGGAAGAAGCAAGATTATATATAGAGTGGAAAACGTTTTAAAGGTTATGTGGCCGTCTTATGATTTCGTCAAGGTATGTTGTCCATGAGTCCTGGCGGGTTTCTAGTCGGTCTATCTGCCTGTCACTGAGCTCTCCAGAAAACGTTCAGCCCAGTGCACGGTACTGAATTCGCTGTAGTTTCGGGACATTAGTCTTAGCAGTAAGTGAAAGAGCGAGAGGTGTGGATGTGATAAGTGGCCGTATAAGGGCCTTGTATAAGTGTAGTTTAGAGTGCAGATGTGAACCTTTGAGCTTGTAGAGTCGCTCAAGGGCTTCACCAGCCATAGCTCTTTTAGGATTGATGTGTGTGGAGTCTGAGATTGGAGTCAAGGTCAACTCCAAGGACAGTGGTGTTCTAGTAGTGGTGGTTCTGAGTTCGACAGGTAGTGGTGGGCGTCCTTTTGGTAAGAAGTATATCATTTGGGATTTATTAGCGTTAGTTTTAGTACGCCATAGGATCTCCCAGGTGCTAATTCTGTCGACCTCGCGTTGTGTTCTGAGTGTTAGATATCTACAGGTTTCGTGAATTGTATAATGTCATTTGCATATGCTAGTGAGTATTTTGGTGTTCAAAGTCTTTTATGTCGTGTAGAGGATGTACAGAGTAGGAGAGAGTACTGAGCCTTGGGGTACTCCCGCGTGCGGTCACCAAGGAAGTTGCAGAGTAATATTTTGACATTCGGAGGAAGGTCAAAAAGGTCACATAGCCCAGTATGTCAATGAAGAATGCTTCCTCTACGTCTGTGTACAGTGTTTATTTTTCCACAGTCATGTACTGTCATTTAATAAGTGATTTAAAATATTTTCTATTTAATTAATTGTTTATGGTATATAAATATGACTTTTTCCTGTGATTTTTTCCTAGCCAAAATTGTGACTTATTTTCTGTGATTTTTTTTCCTTTGATTTTTTCCTGTGACCTTTTTTCCGGACACCGTCCGGGTATAACAGTACGTTCATTTTGTGTTCATCTCATAAATATTAATAAAACATAACTCCTCTGAAGGTCACATTATCGTTTTGAAGCTGAGAAATTTATTCTAAACTCTGGGAACTTCCTCACCTGTATACTGCTACACAGGTGTATTTTTCTTCGTCAGTGTACGTAATGACGCACACTGATACGCAAATGTGACGGCCGTAAATGGCTTCCGTGTGACACGAGCAGTAATTATTTTTACTAAACGTGGAAGGAGTATAATAATGTTGGTAAAATTACCGACGATATGTTAGGTAGGACATAAGTGCAACTAATGCGACATTATGGCAACGCTTCGCTCTTCAGGAGCTCCTGGGGAGTGAAACGTTGCCACAATAAAATGTCGCATTAGTTGCACTTGTGGCCTTTTATCCAACACTGGGAAGAATCATAGTATGGGCCAGTGGGCCTCGTGCAGTGCTCCTCCATTCTTATGTTCTGATGAATACCTCCGCAGTTTGTTACACTGTGGGTTCAGAGGCTTTGTATTGACCCTGGCATTCTAGTGAGTATTTTATCACATAGGATGGGTTGGATACATGTGATATACCTTACCTTTGATATACCTTTGAAGAGTTTCGAGAGTTTCTCTACTCTCTGAGCCCGGCCATGGGCCAGGATCTTCTGGTGCTTGCCTGGTCAACCAGGCTGTTGCTGGTAAGGAAATATGTCAACTTGAGCTACAAACTTCACAGGCAGACGAGAAGAGTTTTTTAAACACATCAGCCGTCTCCCACCGAGGCAGGGTGACCACCGAGGCAGGGTGACCACCGAGGCAGGGTGACCACCGAGGTAGGGCGACCTGAAAAGGAAGAAACTCCCAGTTTTTCTTCTTCTTTTTTCATTTAGTAGTCCGACGAGAGGATATCTTCATAGGTTTCATTTCACCACTGTTGGTGTGATTAAAGAACCCCATTTCCGTAGACGTTAACGCCTTGAATCATCATTTATCGCTATATCTAACAATTAAACTGAATAAAGGCAGCTTCATCGTCTCTGAAGTATTGCCAAGAGTTCTCCTCAAAGCAATAAACCCTGCCATCACATATCTGCTACTACTATTACTACTACTACTACCACTACCACCTTCAACAATTATATTATGCTTTGCACCTCACTCTGTACTTATATATACCCTCTGTGTCCATGTATTGTTTGCAACGTCTTGACAAAGCTCCTGGAGAGCGAAACGTTGCCACAATAAAATGTCACATTAGTTGCACTTGTGTCCTTTTACCCAACATATTGTCGGTAATTCTGCCAACATTATTACGATAAAGTTATCGTCTCGCGAGACGGCGTCTCAAAGGCAATAATGTTATTATAATATTACTGAACCTGGGAAGTTCTAAGTCCGTGAAGTTGATGGAACAGCCACATGTGCAACACCTGGGTATCCATTCTGAAAACTTTCCAACCAGTTTTTTTACTGGAGTCAATAAATGTCTTCCACAGTCTCCACTTAATAAGCTCTGTGTCGTGTCAATAAAGCCACTGATTGGCAAACCGTCTTCAAAATGATGTAATTTTTTTGGGGAAATGGGAAAATAAAGTTCCAAAATATAGGTTTTTCGACGCAAGGTGAAAGATAAGAATTATAACACAAATGGTTTGGAAAAGCGACAAGTTGATAAATGAGAGACTTGGCTAAATAAAGATACCCAAGTGTTTCACAAGTCCTTCAACAAGAGATTTGTGGACGTGTTCGTAGTGTCAAGTTGTGGGAATGTTGCTGTTAGTGGCTGTTGCGGAAATCACGTGAGACGCGTGTAGGATAACACGGGGTGTAGGGTGATGCGGGTGTAGGGTGACACGGGGGAGAGTGACACGGGGTGCAGGGTGACAAGGTGTCCGTGGGAATGAACGAGCGAGTATATAAGAGTGTTGGTACAACCTACCTCACACCCCACAGTCTCTTCTACAGCAGACATGACTGGTGTCCTTGTGAAGACCTGCCTGCTGGGGGCCCTGGCCCTCACCCTCCTACACTCAGGTACGTACACACACACACACACACACACACACACACACAAGGACTAACAACACTGGAGGAAAGAAGGGTCAGAGGAGACATGATAACGACATACAAAATACTGCGGGGAATTGACAAGGTAGATAGTGACAGGATGTTTCAGAGAGGGAACACAGAAACAAGGGGACACAACTGGAAGCTGAAGACTCAGATGAGTCAAAGGGATGTCAGGAAACATTTCTTCAGCCACAGAGTAGTCAGGAAATGGAATGGACTAGAGAAAGATAGAGTGGAGGCAGGAACCATACATAGTTCTAAGACAAGGTATGATAAAGCTCATGGAGCAGGGAGAGCAGAGACCCAGTAGCAGACAGCGAAGAGGCGGGGCCAGGAGCTGAGTCTCGACCCCTGCAACCACAATTAGGTGAGTACAATTAGGTGAGTACACACACACACACCAATACGTAACACGGCTTTACGTAAAATTTAATTATTTTTCAGAGTGAGTATAGGAAGACAGCGTGTCTGCCTCGCGATTAGCTGACGAAGGATCGAGCCTTCATTGTTCTTTGCGCTGAATAACCCACATAGATTTAGCGTAGCGTTTTGCATAATAATAATAATAATAATAATAATAATTATAATAAATAATATTAATCAATAATAATAATAAATAATAATAATAATAATAATAATAATAATAATAATAATTCAATATAAAAACGATTTTCTTTCGCTTTTTAATTAATTTAAACTCCTTAAGAAAACCTACTTACTCACGAGGGGTTTTAAGTCCAAGTAATTGGAGATACCTAGCCACTCCTCGGATCTGTATGACCCCTACGGGTTTAACATTAGAGAATCTTCATTTTTTATATGCAAACTCATTGATTAAACTCGTAAGGGCGCTAAACCCGCAGGAGTCGTACAACACCTGGGGAATCAGAGGCAATCAAACTCGATTCAGGGATAACGAAGGGTTGCTCTTATTTCCTGGATCAAGAGCCCTTCACTGTCATCAAGTCTTGTTGGGCAAACTTATGTCACAATAGTGGAATATTTTTTTTTATTTTCTGGCCAAATAAACTGTACAAATATACAAGCTCCTATAGTGGGTTCAGTGGTTCCTATAGTGGGTTCAGTGGTTCCTATAGTGGGTTCAGTGGTTCCTATAGTGGGTTTAGTGGTTCCTATAGTGGGTTCAGAGGTTCCTATAGTGGGTTCAGTGGTTCCTATAGTGGGTTCAGAGGTTCCTATAGTGGGTTCAGTGGTTCCTATAGTGGGTTCAGAGGTTCCTATAGTGGGTTCAGAGGTTCCTATAGTGGGTTCAGGGTTCCTATAGTGGGTTCAGAGGTTCCTATAGTGGGTTCAGTGGTTCCTATAGTGGGTTCAGTGGTTCCTATAGTGGGTTCAGTGGTTCCTATAGTGGGTTCAGTGGTTCCTATAGTGGGTTCAGTGGTTCCTATAGTGGGTTCAGTGGTTCCTATAGTGGGTTCAGAGGTTCCTATAGTGGGTTCAGTGGTTCCTATAGTGGGTTCAGAGGTTCCTATAGTGGTTCAGAGGTTCCTATAGTGGTTCAGAGGTTCCTATAGTGGGTTCAGAGGTTCCTATAGTGGGTTCAGTGGTTCCTATAGTGGGTTCAGTGGTTCCTATAGTGGGTTCAGTGGTTCCTATAGTGGGTTCAGTGGTTCCTATAGGTCAGTGGTCTGGGTTCAGTGGTTCCTATAGTGGGTTCAGTGGTTCCTATAGTGGGTTCAGAGGTTCCTATAGTGGGTTCAGTGGTTCCTATAGTGGGTTCAGAGGTTCCTATAGTGGGTTCAGAGGTTCCTATAGTGGGTTCAGTGGTTCCTATAGTGGGTTCAGTGGTTCCTATAGTGGGTTCAGTGGTTCCTATAGTGGGTTCAGTGGTTCCTATAGTGGGTTCAGAGGTTCCTATAGTGGGTTCAGAGGTTCCTATAGTGGGTTCAGAGATTCCTATAGTGGGTTCAGAGGTTCCTATAGTGGGTTCAGAGGTTCCTATAGTGGGTTCAGAGGTTCCTATAGTGGGTTCAGAGGTTCCTATAGTGGGTTCATTGGTTCCTATAGTGGGTTCAGTGGTTCCTATAGTGGATTCAGTGGTTCCTATAGTGGGTTCTGAGGTTCCTATAGTGGGTTCAGTGGTTCCTATAGTGGGTTCAGTGGTTCCTATAGTGGGTTCAGTGGTTCCTATAGTGGGTTCAGTGGTTCCTATAGTGGATTCAGTGGTTCCTATAGTAGGTTAAGAGGTTCCTATAGTGGGTTCAGTGGTTCCTATAGTGGGTTCAGTGGTTCCTATAGTGGGTTCAGTGGTTCCTATAGTGGGTTCAGTGGTTCCTATAGTGGGTTCAGTGGTTCCTATAGTGGGTTCAGAGGTTCCTATAGTGGGTTCAGTGGTTCCTATAGTGGGTTCAGAGGTTCCTATAGTGGGTTCAGAGGTTCCTATAGTGGGTTCAGAGGTTCCTATAGTGGGTTCAGAGGTTCCTATAGTGGGTTCAGTGGTTCCTATACTGGGTTCAGTGGTTCCTATAGTGAGTTCAGTGGTTCCTATAGTGGGTTCAGTGGTTCCTATAGTGGGTTCAGTGGTTCCTATAGTGGGTTCAGTGGTTCCTATAGTGGGTTCAGAGGTTCCTATAGTGGGTTCAGAGGTTCCTATAGTGGGTTCAGTGGTTCCTATAGTGGGTTCAGTGGTTCCTATAGTGGGTTCAGTGGTTCCTATAGTGGGTTCAGTGGTTCCTATAGTGGGTTCAGTGGTTCCTATAGTGGGTTCAGTGGTTCCTATAGTGGGTTCAGTGGTTCCTATAGTGGGTTCAGTGGTTCCTATAGTGGGTTCAGTGGTTCCTATAGTGGGTTCAGTGGTTCCTATAGTGGGTTCAGTGGTTCCTATAGTGGGTTCAGTGGTTCCTATAGTGGGTTCAGTGGTTCCTATAGTGGGTTCAGAGGTTCCTATAGTGGGTTCAGTGGTTCCTATAGTGGGTTCAGTGGTTCCTATAGTGGGTTCAGTGGTTCCTATAGTGGGTTCAGGGTTCCTATAGTGGGTTCAGTGGTTCCTATAGTGGGTTCAGTGGTTCCTATAGTGGGTTCAGAGGTTCCTATAGTGGGTTCAGAGGTTCCTATAGTGGGTTCAGTGGTTCCTATAGTGGGTTC
>WNWK01015934.1:0-46327 GCA_009830355.1 Cherax destructor | reverse complement strand
TTAGTGGACGAGTTTGGGAGAGTGTGTAAAGGTAGAAAGTTGAAAGTGAACATAGATAAGAGTAAGGTGATGAGGGTATCAAACGATTTAAATAAAGAAAAATTGGATATCACATTGGAGAGAGGGATTATGGAAGAAGTAAATGTGTTCAGATATTTGGGAGTTGATGTGTCAGCGGATGGATTTATGAAGGATGAGGTTAACCATAGAATTGATGAAGGAAAAAAGGTGAGTGGTGCATTGAGGTATCTGTGGAGACAAAAAACGTTATCCATGGAGGCAAAGAAGGAATGTACGAAAGTATAGTGGTACCAACACTCTTATATGGGTGTGAAGCATGGGTTGCAAATGCTGCAGCGAGGAGGAGGCTGGAGGCAGTGGAGATGTCCTGTCTAAGGGCAATGTGTGGTGTAAATATTATGCAGAAAATTCGGAATGTGGAAATTAGGAGAAGGTGTGGAGTTACTAAAAGTATTTGTCAGAGGGCTGAAGAGGGTTGTTGAGGTGGTTTGGTCATTTAGAGAGAATGGATCAAAGTAGAATGACTTGGAGAGCGTATAAATCTGTAGGGAAGGAAGGCGGGTAGGGGTCGTCCTAGAAAAGGTTGGAGGAAGGGATAAAGGAGGTTTTGTGGGCGAGGGGCTTGGACTTCCAGCAAGCATGTGTGAGCGTGTTAGATAGGAGTGAATGGAGACGAATGGTTTTGGGACATGACGATCTGTTGGAGTGTGAGCAGGGTAACATTGTGTGAAGGGATTCAGGGAAACCAGTTAATTGATTTAGTTGGACTTGAGTCCTGGAAATGGGAAGTACAATGCCTGCACTTTAAAGGAGGGTCTGAGATAGTGACAGCTGGGAGGGACTTTTCTCAGCTGTCGTATCTGAAGCTCCTCTGCAAAGACAGTGATTATGTATGAGTGTGGTGAAAGTGTTGAATGATGATGAAAGTTTTTTCTTTTGGGGATTTTCTTTCTTTTTGGGTCACCCTGCCTCGGTGGGAGACGGCCGACTTGTTGAAAAAAAAAAAAAAAAAAAATATATATGTCGTGCCGATTAGGTAAAACTTGCGATTTTGGCTTAAATAGCAACGCTCACCTTGCCATATAAGACGAGTGAAAATTTGTGTATGCAATAATTTCGCCAAAATCATTCTGAACATAACGAAAAAATATATATCATTGTGTTTGTTTATTATTAAATTAATGTTAACGTATCTAAAATATATTTAGTTGGGTTAGGCTAAATTAAATTGCGCTTGTTGTAATAAGGTTAGGTAGGTTTTCAAAGTTTCTCTTGGTACAAAGTTATAAATTCTTACATTAACATAAATGAAAAAAATATATCTTTAAACGTATAAGAGAAAATTTTAGAAAGGATTTAATTTTAGATTAGTTCTTGCTAATTGACCAGTTTTACCTAATCGGCACGATATATATATATATATATATATATATATATATATATATATATATATATATATATATATATATATATATATATATATATATGCTGCCACCTTCAGGAGTCCCAGAAGTCGAGAAAATATGGAGAACTTGCCCATCATTATATGTTTGTTCCCATAGGCTCAGAGACCCTTGGCTCATGGGGAAAGAGTGCATCTAAGTTCCTCAAGGAGCTGGGCAAAAGACTCAACAGGGTAACTAGGGATCCCAGGGCAGCTAGTTTTCTGTTCCAGCGACTCAGCGCTGCTGTTCAGAGGGGTAATGCATGCTGTATTCTGGGCACGCGCACCAGCTCGGAAGAGCTGGATGAGATTTTCGCATTATAATCAGTGACAAAGATGTAACAATATGTACTAGACATGTATCTCTCACCTCGTGTACTGTATATGCCATCTTTATATCAACAATGTATCTCTCAAATCTTTTGTACCATATTATGTAATAAAACATACCTATTGGTAAAAAATATATATATATATATATATATATATATATATATATACACGCTACATGCATAGCTCTCAAAATAGAAGCCTGATATAAAATACGTGTTATCGTTGGTGCAGCAGCAGCAAAAGTTTCACCCAGGATAAAATAGGCTTATTTTCCTTTTCTTGATTTTTTCTGTCTTATGAACCAAAGCTCATCATTTCACTGTCATATTCCGTATGGTGTTATTGTCCATTTTTTTTTAAATATTGATGTTAATATTTTTTTTAAACTAGGCTTTCTAAATTGTTTTTCCTTGATTTCAATCTCCATTTTATACTTTTGTTAATAGTAAAACAATGATACATCTAAGGAACTGGAATCCTCAATTTCTTTACCTGAAATAAGGGTCCATTATTACTGTCGCTAATTCTTTAATTTGACCTCTTGTGAATTACTAGTAATAAAGATCGTGTAATTCCTAAATCTATCTCATTTAAAATAATTTAGAAGAATTATTAGTTGCCTAACTAGAGTTCTAAGAATGCTTTCCAACATTTTGATCCCATGCAAATTGTGTAAAATACCAATATAATAATAATAATAATAATAATAATACCTCCTGCCCAATTTTTTCCTGCCATTTGAAAATTAAATCCAATTTGTGCCCACGCTTTCGTGGGCACAAATTTTTACAATCGTGGGCAATTGCATCATCATCTCTCCTGCTGTGCTGGAGACAGGTCTCAGCCACT
This sequence comes from Cherax destructor, assembly GCA_009830355.1. Taxonomy (NCBI): domain Eukaryota; kingdom Metazoa; phylum Arthropoda; class Malacostraca; order Decapoda; family Parastacidae; genus Cherax; species Cherax destructor. Next base: position 43,680 of record WNWK01015934.1, on the reverse strand, counting down.
GTGGATGCACGTGTGTATTTCTAGACCGTCAGCTTGCCATCTGTCCAGAGCTACAAGGTAATTTCATCTGAATGCTTGTGATTGTCAGTGGAGTTGCATATTTGGGGCGGATTCCTTATTGCTGATATTCTTATGATGTTAACCTCTTCCTGCCTTGTGAACTTTCCCTCCGGTGAATAAATAGGGAAAATACCAGGAGTGGAACAATGGATAAATAACGCGCACATTAGAGCCTGGATCTTATGACGACGTTTTGGTCCGGTTTGGGCCATTAAATGGACTAGTTAATTGTCCAAGCAGGACCAAAACGTCGTCCTAAGTTTCATTCTTCTATGTCTGAGTTTTGTACATTTTCAGTCTGATCTGTTGGAAATAAGATGACTGTGGTATCTGAATTTGTCTGGCGATGCGCTCTAATGAACACACACACAAAGTATCTTTTAAATTTGTCGTGAATTAGACCATGCAGGAGCTGTTAACAAGTATTCAGTATTCAACAGGAGGATCCCTGCAATCTCCCCAAGAGCTGTATTAACCATCACTTCTTAAATGTTGGAGTCTTATTTCAGCAGAGCCTGGTCAAACACGTCAAAAATTTTGAGAAAGTGCAAAGGTTTGCAACAAGACTAGTTCCGGAACCGAGGGGTTTGCCCTACGAGGAGAGGTTAAGGGAATCCAGGAGCTCTGAATCGACCCCTGCAACCACAGTTAGGCGAGTACAATTAGGTGAGTACACACACACACACACACACACAGCCCAGAAACAGTACGAAAATGACATAGCATCGAAAGTCAAGTCTGACCCGAAACTGATGTACAGTCACATCAGAAGGAAGACAACAGTCAAGGACCAGGTGATAAGGCTGAGGAGAGAAGATGGGGAACTCACAAGTAATGATCAATAGGTATGTGAGGAGCTCAACTCGAGGTTTAAGGAAGTGTTCACAGTGGAGGCAGGAAGGCAGCTGGGTAGACAGGATGGGGTGCATCACCAACAAGGAATGTATCAAGTGCTGGAGGGCATACACACAACTGAGGGGGAGGTGAAGCAGTTACTCAGTGACCTTGATACCTCAAAGGCGATGGGTCCGGACAATATCTCCCCGTGGGTCCTTCGGGAAGGAGCTGAGGTTCTGAGTGTGCCACTTACCATAATATTCAACACATCCCTTGAAACTGGGAAGCTACCTGAGATATAGAAAAAGGCTAGTGTAGTCCACATCTTTAAAAAAGGAGACAGAAAAGAGGCACTAAACTATAGACCGGTATCACTTACGTGTATAGTGTGCAAAGTCTTGGAGAAAATCATCAGGAAAAGAATGGTGGAGCATCTGGAGCAGAACAGGATAATCGACGCCAGGGAAGGCAAATCCTGTGTAACAAACCTCCTGGAGTTCTATGATAAAGTAACAGAGGTAAGGCAAGAGAGAGAAGGGTGGGTTGACTGCATTTTCCTGGACTGCAGGAAGGCCTTCGACACAGTTCCTCATATGAGACTAGTAAAGAAGTTGGAAGACTAAGCGTGTATAACAGGAAGGGCACTGGAATGGATCAGGAAATACCTCACAGGGAGGCAACAACGGGTCATGGTGCGTGATGAGGTATCACAGTGGGCGCTGGTGACGAGCGGTGTACCGCAGGGGTCAGTCCTAGGACCAGTGCTATTCTTGGCATATGTGAATGACATGACGGACGGGATAGACTCAGAAGTGTCTCTGTTCGCAGATGATGTGAAATTAATGAGGAGAATCACATCAGATGAAGACCAAGCAGGACTTCAAAGAGACCTGGACAAGCTTGACACCTGGTCTAGCAACTGGCTTCTCGAATTTAACCCCACCAAATGCAAAGTCATGAAGATCGGAGAAGGGCAAAGTAGACCGCTGACAGAGTACAGGCTAGGTGGACAAAGGCTACAAACCTCATCAAAGGAGAAAGACCTTGGGTTGAGTATAACGACAAGCACGTCTCTGGAAGCACACATCAACTAGATAACCGCGGCAGCATATGGGCGACTGGCAAACCTAAGATTAGCGTTCCGTTACCTTAACAAGGAATCGTTCAAGACACTGTACACCGTGTACGTCAGGCCCATACTAAAGTATGCAGCACCAGTCTGGAACCCACACCTTGTCAAGCACGTCAGGAAATTAGAGAAAGTACAAAGGTTTGCGACAAGACTAGTTCCACAACTCAGGGAACTGCCCTATGAAGAAAGGTTGAGGGAAATAGGACTAACAACACTGGAGGACAGAAGGGTTAGAGGAGACATGATAACGACATACAAAATACTGCGGGAAATCGACAAGGTAGATAGTGACAGGATATTCCAGAGAGGGAACACAGAAACAAGGGGACACAACTGGAAGCTGAAGAATCAGATGAGTCAAAGGGATGTTAATAAGCATTTCTTCAGCCATAGAGTAGTTAGGAAGTGGAATAGTCTAGCGAACGATATAGTGGAGGCGGAAACCATACATAGTTTTAAGACAAGGTATGATAAAGCTCATGGAGCAGGGAGAGCAGAGACCCAGTAGCGGAAAGCGAAGAAGCGGGGCCAGGAGGTGAGTCTCGACTCCTGCAACCACAATTAGGTAAGTACAATTAGGTGAGTACACACGCACGCACACACACACACACACACACACACACACACACACACACACACACACCACTGCACTGTAAATTTATCACGCTGTGTATTGGATCGACAGTGGTCCTCGTGAGCGACACTCTCCCTTTTGAAATGTTTTCCTGCTACAGATGTGACTGATTTACGCATAGAAAAATTATGTTCTCTTTGTATCTCGACAGAGAGAAGAAAAATTATTTAGTATATTGAGAAAGGATTAACACCTTAGTCGTAAACTTTGACATCTGGCAATGTATACTTTGTAGACGTTTCGACATCCAGTGGTTTTATCAATACATGGACATGATCTGAAGTCTATAGAAACATATACAGAAGACAGTGGAAGACAAGATAATCAGTCCCTCACTCTAGGAGCAGGTGATGAGTGCGTGCTCATCACCTGCTCCTAGAGTGAGGGACTGATTACCTCAATTCCAGTCTCCACACACACACACACATACATATATATATATATATATATATATATATATATATATATATATATATATATATATATATATACTCACCTAATTGTGGTTGCAGGGGTCGAGACTCAGCTTCTGGCCCAACCTCTTCACTGATCGCTACTGGGTCCTCTCTTTCCCTGCTCCATGAGCTTTATCGTACCTCGTCTTAAAGCTATGTATGGTTCCTGCCTCCACTACATCACTTGCTAGACTATTCCACTTCCTGACTACTCTATGGCTAAAGAAATACTTCCTAACATCCCTGTGGCTCATCTGAGTCTTCAACTTCCAATTGTGACCCCTTGTTTCTGTGTCCCCTCTCTGGAACATCCTGTCTCTACCCACCTTGTCTATTCCATGCAGTATTTTGTATGTCCTTATCATGTCTCCCCTAATCCTCCTGTCCTTTAGTGTCGTCAGGCCGATTTCCCTTAACCTTTCTTCGTAGGACATTCCCCTTTGCTCTGGAACTAGCCTTGTTGCAAACCTTTGCACTTTCTCTAATTTCTTGACGTGCTTGACCAGGTGTGGGTTCCAAACTGGTGCTGCATACTCTAGTATGGGCCTGACGTACACGGTGTACAGTGTCTTGAATGATTCCTTACTAAGGTATCGGAACGCTATTCTCAGGTTTGCCAGTCGCCCATATACTGGTTGATGTGTGCTTCCGGAGACGTGCTCGGTGTTATACTCACCCCAAGATCTTTCTCCTTGAGCGAGGTTTGCAGTCTTTGGCCACCTAGCCTATACTCTGTCTGCGGTCTTCTTTGCCCTTCCCCGATCTTCATGACTTTGCATTTGGCGGGGTTAAATTCGAGAAGCCAGTTGCTGGACCAGGTGTCCAGCCTGTCCAAGTCTCTTTGAAGTCCTGTCTGATCCTCATCTGATTTAATTCTCCTCATTAACTTCACATCATCTGCGAACAGGGACACTTCTGAGTCTATCCCTTCCGTCATGTCATTCACATATACCAAGAATAGCACTGGTTCTAGGACTGACCCCTGTGGGACCCTGCTCGTCACAGGCGTCAGTGTATAGTGTGTATGTCAGTGCCTCGTTTCTGTCTCCTTTCTTAAAAATGGGAACTACATTTGTTGTCTTCCATACCTCAGGTAGTTGCCCAGTTTCAAGGGATGTGTTGAAGATTGTGGTTAGTGGCACACACAGCATCTCTGCTCCCACGGGGAGATGTCCGGTCCCATCGCCTTTGAGGTATCAAGGTCACTGAGCAGCTTCTTCACCTCCTCCTCAGTTGTGTGTATGTCATCCAACACTTGTTGGTATATTCCTTGTTGGTATCCTGCTCTGTTCTGTCTTCCCAGAGTCCTTCCTGTCTCCACTGTAAACACCTCCTTAAATCTCGTGTTGAGCTCTTCACATACCTCTTGATCGTTACTTGTGAGTTCCCTACCTTCTTTCCTCAGCCTGATCACCTGGTCTTTGACTGTTGTCTTCCTCCTAATGTGGCTATACATCAGTTTCGAGTCAGACTTGACTTTCGATGCTATGTCGTTTTCGTACTGTCGCTGGACCTCCCTCCTTATCTGTGTATACTCGTTTCTGGCTTTTCGATTAATCTCCTTATTTTCCTGGGTCCTTTGCCTTCTGTACTTTTTCCATTCTCTAGTGCACTTAGTCTTTGCCTCCCTACACCTTCGGGTAAACCAAGGGCTCGTTCTGGTCTTCCCATTATTTCTGTTGCCCTTGGGAACAAACCTTTCCTCTGCCTCCTTGCATTTTGTTGTTACGTATTCCATCATTTCGTTTACTGACTTTCCTACCATTTCTCTGTCCCACTGAACCTCCTGCAGGAAGTTCCTCATACCCGTGTAGTCCCCCCTTTTATAGTTCGGCTTTTTCCATTCAACTCCTGTTATCCTCTTCACTTGTAACTCTATGTACTCAAAGCTCAGAACCACGTGGTCACTGGCTCCCAGGGACCTCTCATATGTGATGTCCTCAATGTCTGAACTGCTCAGGGTGAACACGAGGTTCACTCTTGCTGGTTCATCTTCCCCTCTCTCTCTCTCTGGTAGTATCCCTGACATGTTGATGCATGAGGTTTTCCAGTACCACATCCATCATCTTGGCTGTTCATGTTTCGGGACCCCCATGTGGCTCCAGGTTTTCCCAATCGATCTCCCTGTGGTTGAAATCGCCCATAACCAGTAACTTTGTTCTGCTCGAGTGAGCTCTTCTTGCCACCTCAGCCAGTGTGTCCACCATTGCTCTGTTGCTCTCTTCATATCCCTCTCTTGGCCTCCTGCAGTTCTGTGGTGGGTTATACATCACTGCAATGACTACCTTATGTTTCCCAGACTGAATTGTACCTACTATGTAATCCCTTTCACTAATCTCGTCCATGCCTTCCATTTCCTCAAATCTCCATCAGTTTCTTACGAGAAGTGCAACCCCTCCTTCCCCTCTGCTCTTTCTATCTTTCCTCAAGATCTGATATCCCTGTGGGAAGATTGCGTCTGTTATTGTCTCAGTGAGTTTCGTTTCTGTGACTGCTATGATGTCTGGGAACTTCTCATTGATTCTTTCAATCCATTCCTCATATTTGTTTGTTATTCCAGCCACGTTCGCGTACCAAACCTTCAACTTCTTTTCTAAAACTGTGGTCCTGGGAGAATATTGGGGTTGGGGAGCGGGAGCCCTAGCGGGGGCCTATGGGGGGTTGCGGTAGGGGTGGGGCTTGTGGTGGGGGTACAGAGTGCCCGTAGGGGGTTGCTGTAGAGGTGGGGTTTGTGATGTGGAGGGTGGGGACAAAGGGAACAGTGTGTGGGTGTTGGGTTAGATTGTTCAGTTGTCTTGGGGTTGTTGTGGTTGGAGTCCTTCTGTGGGTGCTTCTGGAGGGTGTGTTTGCCCTTCCACCTGGGTCTGGGTTCTTCTGCTTGTCTTTGTCATTTCCTTTCGTTCCTCCTTTCGTCTTTGTACCTCTCTTTCATTATCATCCTTTCCTCTTGTGTTTTTCTCGATCGAGGTACACTCTCCGGTACTCCGGTTTGTCCCTCAGTCGTGCTTTCTCCTGCTGGATCATGGTTCGAGCTGATTCTGCCTTGAAAATTACTTTGAGAGGCCGTTCTCTTTCCCTTGCAAACCACCCAATTCTCTGAAAATTTGTCACCTGGGCCATGTCACCTTCACCTATTGCTTTTATGATAACTTCAATCGCTTTTTCTCCTCCTGTTTTCTTTTATCATAGGTTTCCCCTTCAACTTCCTGGAGCCCGTAAACAAAAATTGACCTCTCCCTTTCGTCCTATTTGTGTGTGTTTAGAATTCGCAGAACAGGTGAAATATTCACAAACATTAATCTCAGGTCGAAGGAGACTCGAACCTTAGAACAAGGTACTACGCATTGCTCTACCACCGTACCACCCAGTGTGGTAACTACATCTTTGTCGTGGTGATATAGTACTGTTTGACGGGCTGTCTATGGGAGTCGATCCCATTATTTTTTTTTATTCTAATTTGTACTGTCCGATCTGTGTGATGGCTGTTGCTTCCCAAAAGAATATTGTGAATGTTAGCGCTCTAAAATGTAGAAAGAGAGCCGAGGTCTCTTGCCTATAATGAATATTTCCTCTTGTGAGCAACGATTGTGTTGCTACCCTCATGCACGCCGGCCAAGTTGAAAAGATAAACTCATTTGCAACAGTTGAGTGTATTGCGAGTGAAACGTTTCGTCTACACAATAGGCTTCTTCATTTAAATACAGAGGCAGCAGGCACAGTAGCGAAGATGATAATATAAGTCTTTATCCGGAATTATATCACATTTCAGTCTTTATCTGGGATCTAATAGACTTCTGGGGTATGTAGTGTAACACGTCGCTTTTTTTTTTTTTTTTTTTTTTTTTTTTTTTTTTTTTTTTTTTTTTTTTTTTTTTTTTTTTTTTTTTTTTTTTTTTTTTTTTTTTTTTTTTTTTTTTTTTTTCGTCTAACAATAGGCTTCTTCATTTAAATACAGAGGCAGCAGGCACAGTGCGAAGATATAAAGTCTTTATCCGGAATTATATCACATTTCAGCTCTTTATCTGGATCTAATAGTCTCTCTGAGCTATTTCATGCTACCAAGCTATCATTTGCTAGACCTGCTGACTCTACAGCTTGACTAAGAACCTGCCATGATGCTACAAGTTTCACAATAGACACCCAAACATTGCACATGAATCTTACTCATCTTCCTTTTTTTGGAATACAAAGTTACTGTGTAGTAACACAACAATACTTTTTGTGTTTGTTGGGTTACACAGATTACAGCAGGTGTTTTATCATCAAAGGTGTCGCTTTCACTTAGTTTCATAGAAGTTTTCTGGATTATGCAGCTAACCTATCAGGTGTCTGCCAGGTGATTCTTTGGGGAAACACGGCCCCCAAGGCCCGGTCAGCCAGATTGTTAGTGCTAGTGATACTTCCCGGCTGATCAGGAAAATCAAGAAGAGAGAAACACCGAGATCAGATGAGCTATTGGGGCTTTTTACCTCTGCTTGGCACCGAGTGTTTGAAACTACAAATTAAAGGTAATAGTTTTGAAAAGTATTTGAATGTTTAAGAAAATGATTATATACCTTTGATGAGTTCCGAGAGTTGTTCTACTTGTCTGGTGCTAGCCTGATCAACCAGGCTGTTTCTTCTGGTGTTCTGCAGCCCTACGCATCCATCACAGCTTAGTTGATCTGGCACCTGGTGAAGATACTTGTCCAGTTTCCTCTCGAATAGTATTGAATAGTGTGGGGCCACGAATGTTGATACATTGCACACATTTAAACGTGTTGTCGAACACTTAAAGAGCGTATTTGTCTTAGTTTATATTTAAATATTCAAAATGTGTATAAAAAAATCGAAACTGTTGTAACATAGAGATATTTGAAAGTCAGTATTAAAAACTGAACAAGTGACTCTTGAGTGGAGGTGCGCATGTGATACGAGGTCTGAGTCAAAAATAATATAGTAGGTAAAGCACGTGTAAGTACACGTTAATGAAGCATGGAGGTCAGGTGGGAGGGAAGCTCTGTGGTAGTTACATTGTGTCTCCTTATTGCTCAGTTCTCAACAGTAATTACCTAGAACACTGACAAGAGTTCACTGGTGTTCTTTCAGGGGACGTACAACCTTCCCACCAAAGTTCAGTACCGACCAGTGTTATGCAAATGTGTATAACGTTTCTTTTGTATCCAGTACACACAATGCAGCTCCCTGCAGGCAACAATGTCTTCTTAGCAGCCTTAAGTTCCGGCACCTTCATTGTTCATACACAAACACATCTTTGCACACACGTGGTGTATGCAGATACACATACAAGTATTTCCGTTGTTTAAGTAATTATATGAATTAAAATAATGTTCATGTAGGTTGCTTACTATGTTTGCTTTAATGTTCACCTCTCATTAAAAAAATGTGAATGTTATTATTGAAAATCTGGCTTCAAACCTGTACACTGAAATAACTCCTTTATTATGAGAGCTGAAGGCGCAGCAGAAGGTCCACGGTAGAACCAGTGATATGTAGCGGTAAACTGAGTAGGTAATGTTAAAAAGCTCTGAGACACTTTCCCTTCAGTTGAAAAAAAAATCCAACAGAATTTCTAAATATTTTCAGAATCTGTCTGCAAGAACTTACCGAGTGGAAACTTGTTAAGTAGCCATGTCCGAGGATCTGCAGACCTCTACACGACACAAGCAATCGTAATAACACTATTGTAAACAAACCACTGTGCATAAACCACTTGACCAGCTGGCTACAATAAGCTTCACCCAACTAGGTATATTTGTGTACACCATAGGGAGGTTAGCATGGGCCACCACTGCCACCACCTCCGCAGGTTTTTTTTTCAGACGAATCCCGACACCAGCGTGACTGTGGCGTACTCTAGCTCAGTTCCCTTCAAAGCCGCCATCATGATGGTGGCTTTGAAGGTCACAGTGGTACCCCATGATAACCTCCCTATGGTGTATAGAAATATACCTAGTTGATGAATCTTATTAGAGCCAACTTTCACCTCTATACCTCACCACAACACAACTTACCATCACTATACCTCACCACAACACAACTTACCATCACTACACCTCACCACAACACAACTTACCATCACTACACCTCACCACAACACAACTTACCATCACTAACCTCCCACAGACACAACCTTTACTATCACTACACCTCACCACAACACAACTTACCATCACTACACCTAACCACAACACAACTTACCATCACTACACCTCACCACAACACAACTTACCATCACTACACCTCACCACAACACAACTTACTATCACTACACCTCACCACAACACAACTTACCATCACTACACCTCACCACAACACAACTTACTATCACTACACCTCACCACAACACAACTTACCATCACTACACCTCACCACAACACAACTTACCATCATTACACCTCACCACAACACAACTTACCATCACTACACCTCACCACAACACAACTTACCATCACTACACCTCACCACAACACAACTTACCATCACTACACCTCACCACAACACAACTTACCATCACTACACCTCACCACAACACAACTTACCATGGTTATACTACCCACTTAACACAAACCATCTACGATTATCTACTGTAGGTATTTAAAGACAAAGTTAAAGTGGAAAATAAAATTTTACTGTATTAAATACTCGAATAATAGACGTATTTTACCATCTATTGGCCATCTAATCAAAGAAAAAAATTCTCTTTAATAGTAAAGATTTTTTAGTTATGGTTTACCAACAGATGATAATTGTTTTAAAGGTGATAATGTCCATATATACCGAACGTGTAATATCAAGTAGTCTTTTTTAATTATTTATGAAAATTATTTGACGACGTCAAACTCTGAGACTTAAATTAATAAAAGAATTATTCTTTTAGGAATTATATATAATTTTGTATAGGAGAATCAGATTGGTAAATTTGTAGGGCAAGATGAATTTTGTGATAAACAATAGTGTTAGACAGCAGGGCATTATTCTTTTGCTTTTTTTTCACTGCTGAATTTAGAGTCCAAGATGTGTTTTATCATCTCAGTTCACGTCAGCTGACAAAATCATTATTTTTTTTAGTTGTTCCGCCTACCTGCTAGTTTATTATACAGTGCAGGTTCATCCGGTGAACGATAGCGTAAAGCACAGGATTACAGCATCACAATGGCTTGCTGTCACACCTCCATTCAACATGGATTAATCTTTAAAAAAATACACGTATTTCATACATATCAAATTCCTCACATAACTCAATCTAAACAATACAATGTGAAGATAAATTTACTAGCAAATTAAAGTAATTTGTTACCAGTAAAAGCACTGATCAATCTTGGGATACTTGTCTCCTCAAATACAAGTTTTCACACTTCTCATTTTTGCTTCCCTTTATCTGTGGTTCAACCAAGGGCTCTTTCTTTGTTATTTCCCATTCTTCTTCTGGCTGTGAAGGTTTCTTCTGCCTCCCAATACTTTCCAGCTATGTACTTATTAGTCTAGCCAGTGCATAATATTCATATGTAATCAATAGTTCAGATATCATCGACAATTAAGGAAGTTGCCATTTTTCCTATCCAATATTCTTGGACATGTTTCTGAATGATTGTATTTTAGTACACACCGACATGTAATGTGGAAAATTTGTCAGTGTAAAGCCGTATTTCTATCTACATATTATATTTCAAGTCACTGACATCTCCACACAAACTACACTGCCACAGATACTTATAACCCAGCCTGAGTCTAGGAGAGATAAATTATTAAGATATAATCTTCTTAATCTCTCTATATATATACTTTACTTGACGCATTCCGTTATGATGGTAACCATCCTGGGACAGCACTAGCATCAAGATGGTAACCATCCAGGGACAGCACTAGCATCACCATGGTAACCATCCAGGGACAGCACTAGCATCACCATGGTAACCATCCAGGGACAGCACTAGCATCAAGATGGTAACCATCCAGGGACAGCATTAGCATCACCATTTTAACCATCCAGGGACAGCACTACCATCACCATGGTAACCATCAAGGTACTGCACCAGCATCACCATGATAACCATCAAGGTAATGCACCAGCATCACCATGATAACCATCCAGGCACTGCACCAGAATCACCATGATAACCATCCAGGCACTGCACCAGCATCACCATGGTAACAATCAAGGTACTGAACCAGCATCACCATGGTAACCATCCAGGCACTGCTTCAGCATCACCATGGTAACCATCCAGGCACTGCTCCAGCATCACCATGGTAACCATCCAGGCACTGCTTAGATACGGTCCACATCACCATGGTACATCCAGGCACTGCTCAGCATCACTGGTACCATCAGGCACTCCAGCATCACCATGGTAACCATCCAGGCACTGCACCAGCATCACCATGGTAAACATCAAGGTACTGCACCAGAATCACCATGGTAAACATCAAGGTACTGCACCAGAATCACCATGGTAACCATCTAGGCACTGCACCAGCATCACCTTGGGTTGTTACCATGGTGATGCTGATGCAATCCCTAGATGGTTACCATGTTGATGTTGGTGCAGTACCTTCATGGTTATCATGGTGCAGTGCCTGGATGGTCACCATGGTGATGCTGGTGCAGTGCCTTGAGGGTTACCATGGTGATGCTGTGCAGTGCCTGGATGGTCACCATGGTGATGCTGGTGCAGTGCCTTGAAGGTTACCATGGTGATGCTGGTGCAGTGCCTGAATGGTTACCATGGTGATGCTGGTACAGTGCCTGGATGGTTACCATGGTGATGCTGGTGCAGTGCCTGGATGGTTACCATGGTGATGCTGGTACAGTGCCTGGATGGTTACCATGGTGATACTGGTGCAGTGCCTGGATGGTTAACATGGTGATACTGGTGCAGTGCCTGGATGGTTACCATGGTGATGCTGGTGCAGTACCTTGATGGTTACCATGGTGAAGCTAGTGCAGTGCCTGGATGGTTACCATGGTGATGCTGGTGCAGTACCTTGATGGTTACCATGGTGATGCTGGTGCAGTGCCTGGATGGTTACCATGGTTATGCTGGTGCAGTGCCTGGATGGTTACTATGGTGATGCTGGTGCAGTGCCTGGATGGTTACCATGGTGTTTCTGGTAAAGTACCTTGATGGTTACCATGGTGATTCTGATGCAGTACTTTGATGATTACCATGGTGATGCTGGTGCAGTGCCTGGATAGTTACCATGGTGATGCTGGTGCAGTGCCTGGATAGTTACCATGGTGATGCTGGTGCATCACCATGGTAACCATCCAGACACTGCACCAGCATCACCATGGTAACCATAAAGGTACTGCACCAGCATCACTATGGTAACCATCTAGGCACTGCACCAGAGTCACCATGGTAACCATCAATTTACTTGTAGATGAATGGTTCAAAGAACCGACAAGTTGTTAAATTAGACACATATGCAACACTTGGGTATCTTTATTGAGGAAACGTTTCGCCACACAGTGGCTTCATCAGTCCAATACAAAGTAGAAAGTTGAAAGGTGAGGAGGAGTTTGAGGTAATCAGTCCCTCGGCATGGAGTCGATGTGTTCAGTCCATCAATCTTGAAGCAAGTACAGCATAGGGCAAATAGAAGTTGCTTATATACTGTAGACAGGTGAGACGAAGCAGGAGGAGGCGGGGTCATAGTGGTCATAGTGTGGCGAAAAGTTTTCTTCAATAAAGATACCCAATTGTTGCATATGTGTCTAATTCATCAATTTACTTCACCAGAATCACCATGATAAGCATCAAGGTACTGCACCAGCATCACCATGGTAACCATGACTTAATTAGCAACGCTCTTCTTGCCGAATAAAGCAAGCGAAAATTTTTGTGTATTCAATAATTAAGCAAAAGTCATTCTGAACCTAACGATAAAAATATTTCATTTTGTTTGTGTATTATTAAATTATTGTAAACTTTTCTAAAATATTTTAAATTGCTCTTTTTATAATAAGGTTAGGTAAGTATTCTAAGGTTCTTTTGGTACATTTTTTTTTTTTACATTTACATAAATGAAAAATATATATCTTTAAACGTATAAGAGAAAAATTTAGAAAGAACTTAATTTTAAATGAGTTCTTTCTAATTGACCAATTTTACCTTATTCAGCACTATATATATATATATATATATATATATATATATATATATATATATATATATATATATATATATATTATTTTATTAACACATAGGCCGTCTCCCACCAAGGTAGGGTGCCCCGAAAAAGAAAAAGAAAAACTTTTATCATCATTCACTCCATCACTGTCTTGCCAGAGGCATGCTTACAGTACAGTTATAAAACTGCAACATTAACACCCCTCCTTCAGAGTGCAGACACCGGCCTGCCGGTTTCCCTGAATCCCTTCATAAATGTTACCTTGCTCACACTCCAACAGCACTTCAAGTCCTTAAAACCATTTGTCTCCATTCGCTCCTATTACAATCGCATACAGGCAATCTCAACCATACAGAACAAACCACATGGGGATGGAAATCTTTAGTCCTAGATATTTCTCACTCGTGCGTCGTCAGGAGGTATGCAATGTTGCAAGGCTAGCAACAAATGGAAGGGAAAATTCTCACTAATGCAAGGCTGAAGCAGATCAGTACCGGCCCTTGTCACAGTGTGACCTTGGCCGCAGATCAGTACCGGCCCGTGTCACAGTGTGACCTTGGCCGCAGATCAGTACCGGCCCGTGTCACAGTGTGACCTTGGCCGCAGATCAGTACCGGCCCGTGTCACAGTGTGACCTTGGCCGCAGATCAGTACCGGCCCTTGTCACAGTGTGACCTTGGCCGCAGATCAGTACCGGCCCTTGTCACAGTGTGACCTTGGCCGCAGATCAGTACCGGCCCGTGTCACAGTGTGACCTTGGCCGCAGATCAGTACCGGCCCGTGTCACAGTGTGACCTTGGCCGCAGATCAGTACCGGCCCGTGTCACAGTGTGACCTTGGCCGCAGATCAGTACCGGCCCGTGTCACAGTGTGACCTTGGCCGCAGATCAGTACCGGCCCTTGTCACAGTGTGACCTTGGCCGCAGATCAGTACCGGCCCTTGTCACAGTGTGACCTTGGCCACCGCTGTGATTGATTTACAGTTACTGGTGATTTGGTTATGTTCTTGTTTTTTTTTTCATTTCCAAAACCATGCGATGGTTTGATGTCTTGAGGAAGAGACAACTGTGATATAGCAGAAGTTATTGACTTATTGCGTGCTATGGACGGTAAGGAATTTGTAATTGACTTCTGAAGCGAATGGGGAAGGTACCATCCACTGCAGTGATGAGTAATGGTGTTAAATTTTGTAACAAGGTGTGGCAATCAACCCTCAACAGTTATTCAACGGAATAATATACGTAACAGATGAGAGTTACCAACTAGTCAGTTACATAATCTACGAGTTAGTCCCTAAACTTCCCCTCACTCTTTCATAAAGTTTCAATGAGGAAAGGAAACAAGGCAGAACTCGCAACTCTGCCTGAATAATGTAGACCTTTGGGAAGGCATCGTCCCAAGTGGCTTCCAGTAAGTGGTGGGTGGCTGACACCGTCTTCATACACCAGTCTAACTTCGGCCTGATATTTACCAGGATGTCCTAACAATCTTCACAAATTATATCATCAATCCTGGCCCAAGGCCGGGCTCTGGGAGTAGAAAAACTCTCGTAACACATCAAAGGTAAGACACGATGGCAACAAAACATTAGTGGTCTTTAATGGTTATCCAGAAATACCAATAATTAAAAAACTTAGGGATAAAAATCGTGGAGCTTCCAAATACATCCTAATTGAAGTTACAGCTGAAGAAAATACAGCACAACAACACCACAAGCAAACTTGCCGAGCAACACATCCATCAAGATGAAATATACTGAAGACACATCTGCAGTCTGCTGGTTCATCAGGACAATAATGATGCCCATACATTGATGTTAAAACATCAGGACAATAATGATGCCCATACATTGATGTTAAAACATCAGGACAATAATGATGCCCATACATTGATGTTAAAACATCAGGACAATAATGATGCCCATACATTGATGTTAAAACATCTTGTTAACTAGAAGATGAAGGACACAAAATTTGAGTAGTGGCCAATGACACAGATTTGTCTGTATTTCACATTTTTATTTACAACCAATTCACCTAAATAATCTTCACTAATCCTGGTTGAGCAATTCACCTAAATTATCTTCATGAAGCCTGATAAAGCTCACACTTCCAAATCCCGGACACTTGTACCAGTATCTTCCTTACCTTCATTCAATCGCCGGTTGTGACACAACGTCTCTCTATGACAAAAGCAAATAAAAAAAGAAACTTCACCAGCTGAAACATAGCCATGACGTATGTGACGTAGTATCAATAACTCACAAGGATCAGCAGATGGCGTGGCTAAGCATGCATCCCACCTGCTCATGGACCTGACAAAACTCATTCCTGGGACAAAATTTTTAAGAGTACATAAACGTTTTTTGGCCGGAATGTCTACAAAACTAGATAAAACATTGTCAGTGATATCTGAAGCAGCTTGTTTACACTTTAAGAGAGTTCCTTGAAGTGAAAAATAGCTTAGGAACTTTCTATCCGCAACTGATATATGGAGTGGAACTTCGTTTAATATCCACGGTCGCAAAATATGTAATCACGTATATGTGTGTGTGTGTATTTGTGTGTGTGTTATGGACGAGACAAAAACGAAGGATGGTGGTCTGTATATTTCGACTTCCAGCTCAGGTCCTCTTCAGGGGTTACAAAAGAATGAGGAGAAATGCCAGGTATCTACAAGGGTAGAGAGAATGTAGGCAGTTCCTTGATAGTGTCAGGGCAGAGCGTCTTGGGTACTCTTAGTGCACCGTCACTCCAACGCTCCTGAGTGCACTCTCCCTCTCTCGCATTTTTGTGTGCACTCTCCCCCTCAAATACTTCTGATTGCACTCTCCCTCTTCAGTTTTCTAAGTGCACGCTTTCACCCTTGTGAGTTCACACTCAAACCCTCCTGAGTATGCTTACACTCTTGCTGTGTGTACTCTCACTGCCTGAGTACTTTCTAATTCACTCCCTCCTGAGTGCACTCTCATTCCCTCCTGAGTGCACTCACTTCATCCGAGTCTACTCTCACACCCTGACACATGAATGAACTCACATCCTCACAATAGATTCATGTCATTATGAATGCACTCACGCCTTCATGAGTGCACTAACCTTCACATCATCCTTAGTGTACTGACCCCTCTTTTTTCGGAGTGCAGTATCAAACACTGCCACTCTCTTGAATGCATTCCTCTCAAGTTCACCCCATAACTAAATCTTAAATCTGCTGTTCTTCACGTTCCTCTTCTTTACCTGCTGGACTCTTGTTTCTTCACACTCACGATATGCTTCACTTATTTCCTCTCCCACGAAACATTCTCTATAGTTTTGTTCTTCTCTCCTTAATTTCGTTGTTTCTTCTACGTCTTTCGTCGACCCTCTGCACTGCGTCCTTTATCCCCGTGTCTCCCACTGTTACCATTCCCCTTGTGTTGATCCTCTCACCCCACGTTCGTCCAACCCCTTCATTTCCTCAAACATACACATAAATCTTCTATTTTCACGCATTACCAACCCAGAGCTGTGTCTCCCCACTTTGTCCGCACTGCAGCAGGCAGTAGGTGGGTGATCAGGTGATGGAGGGATGGACAGGTGTGAGGGAGGGAGGCCGGGGAATGTGGGAGGGAGGGAAGAGAGGGACTGGGGTAAGAGACTGGAGGGTAGAGGTGAGGGAGAAGGGAAACTGCGTGGCTATAACCAGATTTTTTTGGTTGGAAGAGAGGGGAGAGAGGCTGCGGGTGGTTAGGGACCGAGGGGAAAGATAGGCGAGGTGATACCACAGTAGTGTCTCCATGTTTTTATGTTAGGTACGTCAGCAGTGTATTGTGACCTTATTGTACATAACAGTTAGATAATGTTAGGTTAAGGAAGAATGTAAGAAATTGCAGGTGTAGAGGTAGAGTAGTTGAGTGGAACAAGCTACGTAGTAGAGTAGTTGATGAGTGGAACAAGCTACGTAGTAGAGTAGTTGATGAGTGGAACAAGCTACGTAGTAGAGTAGTTGATGAGTGGAACAAGCTACGTAGTAGAATAGTTGATGAGTGGAACAAGCTACGTAGTAGAGTAGTTGATGAGTGGAACAAGCTACGTAGTAGATTAGTTGATGAGTGGAACAAGCTACGTAGTAGAGTAGTTGATGAGTGGAACAAGCTACGTAGTAGAGTAGTTGATGAGTGGAACAAGCTACGTAGTAGAATAGTTGATGAGTGGAACAAGCTACGTAGTAGAGTAGTTGATGAGTGGAACAAGCTACGTAGTAGAGTAGTTGATGAGTGGAACAAGCTACGTAGTAGAGTAGTTGATGAGTGGAACAAGCTACGTAGTAGAGTAGTTGATGAGTGGAACAAGCTACGTAGTAGAGTAGTTGATGAGTGGAACAAGCTACGTAGTAGAATAGTTGATGAGTGGAACAAGCTACGTAGTAGAGTAGTTGATGAGTGGAACAAGCTACGTAGTAGAGTAGTTGATGAGTGGAACAAGCTACGTAGTAGAATAGTTGATGAGTGGAACAAGCTACGTAGTAGAGTAGTTGATGAGTGGAACAAGCTACGTAGTAGAGTAGTTGATGAGTGGAACAAGCTGCGTAGTAGAGTAGTTGATGAGTGGAACAAGCTACGTAGTAGAGTAGTTGATGAGTGGAACAAGCTACGTAGTAGAGTAGTTGATGAGTGGAACAAGCTACGTAGTAGAGTAGTTGATGAGTGGAACAAGCTACGTAGTAGAGTAGTTGATGAGTGGAACAAGCTACGTAGTAGAGTAGTTGATGAGTGGAACAAGCTACGTAGTAGAGTAGTTGATGAGTGGAACAAGCTACGTAGTAGAGTAGTTGATGAGTGGAACAAGCTACGTAGTAGAATAGTTGATGAGTGGAACAAGTTACGTAGTAGAGTAGTTGATGAGTGGAACAAGCTACGTAGTAGAGTAGTTGATGAGTGGAACAAGCTACGTAGTAGAGTAGTTGATGAGTGGAACAAGCTACGTAGTAGCATAGTTGATGAGTGGAACAAGCTACGTAGTAGAGTAGTTGATGAGTGGAACAAGCTACGTAGTAGAGTAGTTGATGAGTGGAACAAGCTACGTAGTAGAGTAGTTGATGAGTGGAACAAGCTACGTAGTAGAGTAGTTGAGTGGAACAAGCTACGTAGTAGAGTAGTTGATGAGTGGAACAAGCTGCGTAGTAGAGTAGTTGATGAGTGGAACAAGCTACGTAGTAGAGTAGTTGATGAGTGGAACAAGCTACGTAGTAGAGTAGTTGATGAGTGGAACAAGCTACGTAGTAGAGTAGTTGAGTGGAACAAGCTACGTAGTAGAGTAGTTGATGAGTGGAACAAGCTGCGTAGTAAGTGTTGATGAGTGGAACAAGCTCGTAGTAGAGTAGTTGATAGTGGAACAAGCTACGTAGTAGAGTAGTTGATAGTGGAACAAGCTACGTAGTAGAGTAGTTGATGAGTGGAACATGCTACGTAGTAGAGTAGTTGATGAGTGGAACAAGCTACGAGTAGAGTAGTTGATGAGTGGAACAAGCTACGTGTAGAGTAGTTGATGAGTGGAACAAGCTCGTAGTAGAGTAGTTGATGAGGAACAAGCTACGTAGTAAGAGTAGTTGATGAGTGGAACAAGCTACGTAGTAGAGTAGTTGATGAGTGGAACAAGCTACGTAGTAGAGTAGTTGATGAGTGGAACAAGCTACGTAGTAGAGTAGTTGATGAGTGGAACAAGCTACGTAGTAGAGTAGTTGATGAGTGGAACAAGCTACGTAGTAGAGTCATTGAAACCAACCTTGAGTAGCTTCAAATATAGATTGGATAAATAGAAGAGTGAGAGGGGTTGAATGTGAGTGAGACTTGCAAAACATAAGTGAAAGGAATGGGGGGATGTGAGTGGGACTTCACACCCAGCTAGTCAGCAGGCAAGGGTGGGGAGATAGACTCCCACACCCAGCTAGTCAGCATGCAAGGGTGGGGGAGAGACTTCCACACCCAGCTAGTCAGCATGCAAGGGTGGGGAGAGAGACTCCCACACCCAGCTAGTCAGCAGGCGGGTCTGTGTAGGCTATGACGTATATTCAACATTTTGTTGTCTACAATATTTTAATCAAGATTTTTGTTTCTGTCTCCCAGACTGTGTACGAAGTCTTCGTTGTAAATGAATGTTATTGTTACTTGAGTAATAACAGTTCTTAATAACATTTAAGACTATTTCCTGCAGGTCAAGTAGGGATAGTCTTTGTCCCTCCAAACATTTTTATGACATATAATGTAGGGTAAATCTTCGTTTATCCATAACAGTTCTTGAGGGTCTTTCTTAATAATCATTTACAAATAATAATAATAAAAATAATAATAATAATAATAATAATAATAATATTAGATTAGTCTATATTTCATAATGGTTATTTTTCACACTTTCATTAATAATAAATATGTGTATTACTGCATGTATAATTTATTGGGTTATCCTGGTTAGTTAACTCTCTCTGGATAAATAATCTGTATAAATTTTTTGCACTAATATACCACTTTACTGTTTACATTTTTAAAATGTCATTTTGTGTTGCTTTAGCTCATGGGCGCTGACTTCCCTAAATTTTACATCAATGTGTATTTTACTGTTACAATGTTATATTTTCATAAGCCAAGTAGATATTATAAACTCTGTTTAAAACAATGCTTACCTTGTTTAAATGTGTCTCAAGCTCATGGTCCCCAGATTTTATAAGAATCTTTTAAATGTAATATTTAATTCTTTGATTCATATGGGATAAAATTAAGAGTAGATCTGTGTTGTTTAATACTGATATTCTCTGTACATATAATGTTTGGGGATTAATAATTATTATGTTGTAAAATATTACGACTAACTTTATACTGTTTTTTAGTGTATTTGATCAATATTACCACCTAAGATCATTAGAAATTTATTTGACTAATTCGATCGTAAAAATAAGAGGACAAGTGGACTCCCGGATTTCGTACTGCTCCCAACTCGAACAATTATGTAAGTGTATTTTTGTAAGTGCTTTTGTAAGTGTATTTTTGGGGGTCTGAAACGGACTAATCTAATTTACATTCGTCGTTATGAGAACAAATTCGTTCGGTAACGGCACTCGAACAGCCTTCTAGAAAGAATTATTGATGAAATCTGGGGGGGTCCACCTATCATCTTAATTTTATGTTCGAATTAGTCTTCCAAGATAATCTATCTTTTTTGGGAATGACCTGTACTTAGCTTGAGTGGTGACCTGTACTTAGCTCAGTGAGGACGTGTCTAGTGTACTCTCTGTGGACTGAACCATCTTTGTTCTGTGAAGACTTTTCTACTGTGCTCTCCGTTCTTAGCTACCTGAGATTGGATGATGGCTTCCCTCGACTACGAGCAGCTATATCTCCAACTTAAGGCGGAATTAGCGGAAGCTAGAAGAGAAATTCAACGTTTGAAGGGTATATGCAAGGATTGTCCCCGGAACAATTTCGCCGATGATCAGACCAACGAATGGATGCTAGTCGGATCTGAAGGAACGAAGCTGAAGTTGAAGAAGGTCCAGGAGACTGCTGTGAAAACAAGCAACTCTTTTTCCTTGTTATCAGACGAATGTGAATCGACCACCCATGATCTTCCAACAAAGACAATTGTTAACGACATAGTGAAGCCAGCCAGTGAGGACATCCCAGCGAAGACCATCTCTACTAAGACCGTCGAGAACGTCATGAACACCGTCAGTCGAGGTCAGATTAGGTTTATGGATAGGTCTTTTTGTCTTAAGGATAGGAATAGGAGGCAGAGAGTGTGTTATCCTGGGGCTGGGATGAAGGATATTGTTAGCCGTCTGGACGACATCATGAGAGGTAATGGGAGCAATCCTATTATCTGTCTCAGTGCTGGAGGCAACAATGTTGGCAGACGTAGGAGTGAGGAGCTGACTAGCAGCTATAGGTCGGCAATAGACATAATTAAGAAGGGTGGGAACCCTGTCATATGTGGTATTTTGCCAAGGAGAGGAGTTGGAAATGAATGGTTGTCCAGGGCAATTGGTGTCAATTGCTGGCTGGATAAATACTTCAAGGAAAATGCAGTAACATTCATTGACAACTGGGACCTCTTCTATGGCAAAAATGACATGTATGCCAGGGATGGGGTTCACTTATCCAGGTCTGGGGTGGGGGCACTGGCAACTGCAGTGGAGGGAGCTGTTAAGGCTTTAAACTAGAAAAAGTTAGTCGTATGGGTTATGGGGGGAAAACAGTGAAGTCCCAGTGTAGTAATATGAATTCTAGGGGAACTAGTAATAGGCAGAATAAGGTGGATATTGGAAAGGCAGTGGCAATAGGTGACAAGGACTGTAATAGGTATAGTGGAAAAAACAGAAATGAGCAGGAAGGGTAAAGAGAAAGGAGGGTCTTTAAATGTATATTACACTAATAGTCGTAGTGCTAGGAATAAGATGGACGAGTTGAGATTAGTTGCAAGTACAGGTAATATTGATGTTTTTGCAATAACTGAGACGTGGTTTAATATGAAAAATCGGAACATGTCTGCTGAATGTCACATTCAGGGTTTTAAATTGTTCCAAGTAGACACAAGTATCGGGTAGGGGGGTGGGGTGGCACTCTGTGTCTGTGATCTTTTAAATTGTTGCATAAAAACGGGTATAAATTCTGAAATAATACATACAGAGTCTGTCTGGATAGAATTTTCGGAGGGGTGTGAAAAATTGATTTTAGGCTTTATATACCGTCCTCCAAACTTAGATAGGGAACAAGAGAGACTACTTTGGGAGGAAATTGTTAAGGCCACAAGGCATGATAACATAGTAATTCTAGGGGACTTTAACTTTAGTCAGATTGAGTGGAATTTCTTGACAGGGAATTTAGAATCTAACGACTTTTTAGAAGTAGTTCAGGATTGTTTTTTGAAGCAATTTGTGACAGAACCTACAAGGGGAAATAACCTACTTGATTTGATTCTGGCAAACAAGGAACCCCTTGTTATTAATTTAGAAATTACAGAGGAACTCGGCACAAGCGACCACAATTTAATTACCTTTAGCATTGAATGGATATATGATAGTAGGGATAATTCAGTAACGGTCCCAGATTTTCGCTGAGCAGATTACAATAGGCTTAGAGAACACTTATCATCTGTGGACTGGGGTAATGCAGAGAGCTATCAATATGACAGCTTTCTTAACACTATACAGGCTGCCCAAAGAACATTTATCCCATATAAAGAAATTAGATCAAGTAGAAATGACCCAAAATGGATGAATAATAGGCTCAAATATCTTTTAGGGCAGAATAAAGGAATTTATAGGCGCATAAAAAGAGGTGAGGGTCATCTTATAAATCATTATACTGAAGTTAAGAGGGACGTTAAAAAGGGGATAAGAAAAGCTAAACAGGACTATGAAATTAAAGTTGCTAGGGATTCAAAAACTAACTCCAAAAGTTTTTTCCAGGTTTATAGAACAAAAGTTAGAGATAAGATATGTCCTCTTAAAAATAACTCTGGGCATCTTACTGACAAGGAGAATGATATGTGGAAAAATAAACACTTAAGCAGTATAATTTTATTATTAACACATCGGCCGATTCCCACCAAGGCAGGGTTGCCCGAAAAAGAAAAACTTTCATCATCATTCACTCCATCACTGTCTTGCCAGATGGGTGCTTTACACTACAGTTATAAAACTGCAACATTAACACCCCTCCTTCAGAGTGCAGACACTGTACTTCCCATCTCCAGGACTCAAGTCTGGCCTGCCGGTTTCCCTGAATCCCTTCATAAATGTTACTTTGCTCACACTCCAAAAGCACGTCAAGTATTAAAAACCATTTGACTCCATTCACTCCTATCAAATACGCTCACACATGCTTGCTGGAAGTCCAAGCCCCTCGCACACAAAACTTCCTTTACCCCCTCCCTCCAACCTTTCCTAGGCCGACCCCTACCCCGCCTTCCCTCCACTACAGATTTATACACTCTCGAAGTTATTCTGTCTCGTTCCATTCTCTCTACATGTCCGAACCACCTCAACAACCCCTCCTCAGCTCTCTGGATAATAGTTTTGGTAATCCCGCACCTCCTCCTAATTTCCAAACTCCGAATTCTCTGCATTAAATTCACACCACACATTGACCTCAGACATGACATCTCCACTGCCTCCAGCCTTCTCGTTGCAACATTCATCACCCATGCTTCACACCCATATAAGAGTGTTGGTATAACTATACTCTCATACATTCCCTTCTTTACTTCCATGGACAAAGGTCTTTGTCTCCACAGACTCCGAAGTGCTCCACTCACCCTTTTTCCCTCATCAATTCTATGATTCACCTCATCCTTCATAGACCCATCTGCTGACATGTCCACTCCCAAATATCTCAATACATTCACCTCCTCCATACTCTCTCCCTCCAGTCTGATATCCAATCTTTCATCACCTAATCTTTTTGTTATCCTCATCACCTTACTCTTTCCTATATTTACTTTCAATTTTCTTCTTTAACACACCCTACCAAATTCATCCACCAACCTCTGCAACTTCTCTTCAGAATCTCCCAAAAGCACAGTGTCATCAGCAAAAAGCAACTGTGACAACTCCCACTTTGTATTTAATTCTTTATCTTTTAACCCCACACCTCTTGCCAAGACCCTCGCATTCACTTTTCTTACAACCCCATCTATATATTGAACAACCACGGTGACATCACACATCCTTGTCTAAGGCCCACTTTTACTGGGAAATAGTCCCCTTCCCTCCTACACACTCTAGCTTGAGCCTCACTATCCTCATAAAAACTCTTCACTGCTTTCAGTAACCTACCTCCTATTCCATACACCTACAACATCTGCCACATTGCCCCCCTATCCACCCTATCATACGCCTTTTCCAAATCCATAAATGCCACAAAAACCTTTTTACCCTTATCCAAATACTGTTCACCTATATGTTTCACTGTAAACACTTGGTCTACACACCCCTACCTTTCCTAAAGCCCCCTTGTTCATCTGCTATCCTGCTTTCTGTCTTACTCTTAATTCTTTCAATAATAACTCTACCATACACTTTACCAGGTACACTCAACAGACTTATTCCCCTATAATTTTTGCACTCTCTTTTGTCCCCTTTGCCTTTATACAAAGGAACAATACACTCTCTCTGCCAATCCCTAGGTACCTTACCCTCTTCCATACATTTATTAAATAATAGCACTAACCACTCCAAAACTATATCCCCACCTGCTTTTAACATTTCTATCTTTATCCCATCAATCCCAGCTGCCTTACCCCCTTTCATTCTACCCACTGCCTCACGAACTTTCCCCACACTCACAACTGGCTCTTCCACACTCCTACAAGATGTTATTCCTCCTTGCCCTTTACACGAAATCACAGCTTCCCTGTCTTCATCAACATTTAACAACTCATCAAAATATTCCCTCCATCTTCCCGATACCTCTAACTCTCCATTTAATAACTCTCCTCTCCTATTTTTAACTGTCAAATCCATTTGTTCCCTAGGCTTCTTATTTTCAACAAAATTTGTTGATAACATCTCACCCACTCTCTCATTTGCTCTCTTTTTACATTGCTTCACCACTCTCTTAACCTCTCTTTTTCTCTCCATATACTCTTCCCTCCTTGCATCACTTCTACTTTGTAAAAACCTCTCATATGCTAACTTTTTCTCCCTTACTACTCTCTTTACATCATCATTCCACCAATCGCTCTTCTTCCCTCCCGCACCCACTCGCCTGTAACCACAAACTTCTGCTGAACACTCTAAACACTACATTTTTAAATCTACCCCATACATCTTCGACCCCATTGCCTACACTCTCACTAGCCCATCTATCCTCCAATAGTTGTTTATATCTTACCCTAACTGCCTCCTCTTTTAGTTTATAAACCTTCACCTCTCTCTTACTTACTGCTTCTATTTTCCTTTTATCCCATCCACCTTTTACTCCCACTGTAGCTATAACTAAAAGGTGATATGATATATCTGTGGCCCCTCTATAAACATGTACATCCTGAAGTCTACTCAACAGTCTTTTATCTACCAATACATAGTCCAACAAACTACTGTCATTACGCCCTACATCATATCTTGTATACTTATTTATCCTCTTTTTCTTAAAATATGTATTACCTATAACTAAACCCCTTTCTATACAAAGTTCAATCAAAGGGTTCCCATTATCATTTACACCTGGCACCCCAAACTTACCTACCACACCCTCTCTACATGTTTCTCCTACTTTAGCATTTAGGTCCCCTACCACAATTACTCTCTCACTTGGTTCAAAAGTTCCTATACATTCGCTTAACATCTCCCAAAATCTCTCTCTCTCCTCTACACTCCTCTCTTCTCCAGGTGCATACACGCTTATTATGACCCACTTTTCGCATCCGACCCTTATTTTAATCCACATAATCCTTGAATTTACACATTTATATTCCCTCTTCTCCTTCCATAACTGATCCCTCAACATTATTGCTACCCCTTCCTTAGCTCTAACTCTCTCAGATACTCCTGACTTAATCCCATTTATTTCTCCCCACTGAAACTCGCCTACCCCCTTCAGCTTTGTTTCACTTAGGGCCAGGATCCTTTATTGACAACGTTTCGCTCACGCAGTGGGCTTTATCGAGTCACAAACAGATCTACCTGGATAACAGAAACATGAGTATAGGATTTAGTCAGGTGGAGAATGCTGGGTCAGGTGGAGAATGCTGCATGTGACAGTCTTCAAAATAGGGTGATAGTTAAAACCTTGGGTAACATAAAAAGAGATTGGACAAGTATAAGAACATAAGAAAGGAGGAACATTGCAACAGGCCTACTGTAACATACTTGGCAAGTCCATGTCAAAATCAACCCACCAACACCAACAGTATATGGTAGACCTCTTGCAGTGTTCCATTCTTAAGTTCTATGTGGGAAAGCGATGAAGAAGTTTCTTGGCAATAGGTTCAGCTATGTTGTAGAAGCCGTTGTTCTGGTTGAAGTTGTTGGATATGCAGATAAGTGATGATTCTAGGATTCTTCGGTATTGAGTGTTGTCTTCTCTGGCGATGAGTCTTGCGTTTCTGTAGTTCATTAAATGGTTGTGTGAATTTCGGTGTTGAACACAGGCATTTCTTGAGTCGTCAGATCTGCCTGCGTACTGGTGTTCTGAAATACGTGTTTGGAGGTCTCTGGATGTTTCGCCGATGTATAATTTGCTGCAGTCATTACAAGGGATTGTGTATACCCCTGCAGTGGATTGAAGCTTGTCCTGTCTGTTACTGGTAATGTCCTTAATGGTGGTGGATGTGGAGGTAGATACTTGGAATGAGGTATTGGAAAAAATGTTGGAAACGTGTTTGGCAATAGAGTTGGTGGGGGAGGACTATGTATCTCTTCTCGGCAGTGTCTTCTCTGGGTGTGTTGCAGATGTTTAATGCCCGTCGTCTGCAGTCTCTAATGAAGACCAAAAGAGGCATCATCATCGGATTTTTCCTAAGAGCTTACCGAATTTGTAGTCCTGAGTTTCTTGACGAGGAATGTACATACATTCACCAAACCTTCACTGATTTACATTTTCCTTCCTTTTTCATCAAAGATTGCAAGAGAAGAGCTCTTCAGATCATTAATTCCAAACAAAGTTATAATTCTTCCAAACAGCCAGGTTGCATCCAACATTTCTAAAGTACTTGCACAAGCTAACACTAGAGTCGCCATCGCTTCCAGCACTTCTATAAAGGATCTAACCAGAACAAAATCCAAGCACCATGAACCAGTCAACGCAGGGGTTTACACTATACCCTGTGGAGGCTGCGACAAGATTTATGTAGGAGAAACAGCAAGAAACCTCGAAACACGCCTCAATGAACACATTAATGCATGTAGGAACGATAACCTGAACAACGCCTGCGTACAACACCGAAATTCTACCAATCATCCCATGAAATTCAAAGACGCCCGTTTAGTAATCAAAGAAACTGATTTCTGCAGACGCAAGTGCCTTGAATCAGCACTTATCGCTGTTTCTAACACAATTAAACAAAACAAAGGCAGCTTTACCATAAGAACATAAGAAAGGCGGAACACTGCAACAGGCCCATTGGCCCATACTTGGCAGGTCCATGACAAAACCAACCCACCAATAAAATTATTTGTAAAACCTATCCCCATCCAAGCAACAAGCTCCGACAACCCCCCCTCCCCAACCATTGTGCAAGTCCCGTTCAAATCCAACCCTTCTCACTCACAAGAACACAGAAATAAGGAAGAATGCAGCAAGCCAACTGGTCCACACTAGGTAAGTCCCTCTAAAACCCAAAACCTACTCCATCCATTGAATATGCTTTGATAATCAGGGCACTATAAAATAGGATACAGAAGGAGCTGAAGCACCTGGTCCATCACCAGGGTACTGAGGGAGCCGAAGCACCTGGTCCATCACCAGGGTACTGAGGGAGCCGAAGCACCTGGTCCATTACCAGGGTACTGAATGGCCCGAAGTACCTGGTCCATCACCAGGGTACTGAATGTCCATCACCAGGGTACTGAATCTGAAGTCTTAGCAAGAATCCTCCTGAAAACAGTAAACCCTACCATCTCATAGTCTCTCCTACTACACAAGCACTTCGCGGATGTGGAACACTGCTGTAGGTCTTCTCTTTTCCAACCTCCAACTGAAATATTTGTCTAACCTATTTTTATACTGCCCAAGTAATTGCTTTTATCACCTTTTACTCATGTGCAAGTTGATTGTTCTACCTTATTGTATCACTACTACTACTACGACTTATATCACTACTACCTCTACCACCACTAGTATTACACCTCACCCTGAACCTATATATACCCTGTGTGTCCATGCATTGTTTGTAACGGCTTGACAAAGCTCCTGGAGAGCGAAACGTTGCCACAATAAAATGTATCATTAGTTGCATTTGTGTCCTTTTACTTAACATATTGTCGGTAATTCTACCAATATTAATACACTTAATATTTTTTTTTTATTAACACATCGGCCGATTCCCACCAAGGCAGGGTGGCCCGAAAAATAAAAACTTTCATCATTCACTCCAACACTGTCTTGCCAGAGGAGTGCTTTACACTACAGTTATAAAACTACAACATTAACACCCCTCCTTCAGAGTGCAGACACTGTACATCCCATCTCCAGGACTCAAGTCCGGCCTGCCGGTTTCCCTGAATCCCTTCATAAATGTTACTTTGCTCACACTCCAACAGCACGTCAAGTATTAAAAACCATTTGTCTCCATTCACTCCTATCAAATACGCACACGCATGCTTGCTGGAAATCCAAACCCCTCGAACACAAAACCTCTTTTACCCCCTCCCTCCAACCTTTCCTAGGCCGACCCCTACCCCGCCTTTCCTCCACTACAGATTTATACACTCGAGGTCATTCTGTTTTGTTCCATTCTCTCTACATGTCCGAACCACCTCAACAACCACTCCTCAGCCCTCTGGATAATAGTTTTGGTAATCCCGCACCTCCTCCTAATTTCCAAACTCCGAATTCTCTGCATTATATTCACACCACACATTGCCCTCAGACATGACATCTCCACTGCCTCCAGCCTTCTCCTCGTTGCAACATTCATCACCCATGCTTCACACCCATATAAGAGCGTTTGTATAACTATACTCTCATACATTCCCCTCTTAACTTCCATGGACAAAGTTCTTTGTCTCCACAGACTCCGAAGTGCACCACTCACCTTTTCCCCTCATCAATTCTATGATTCACCTCATCCTTCATAGACCCATCTGCTGACATGTCCACTCCCAAATATCTGAATACATTCACCTCCTCCATACTCTTTCCCTCCAATATGATATCCAGTCTTTCGTCACCTAATCTTTTTGTTATCCTCATCACCTTACTCTTTCCTATATTCACTTTCAATTTTCTTCTTTTACATACCTTACCAAATTAATCCACCAACCAATATTAATACAACATAATGTTGACAGGTCCTTCTCAGAGCCAATAGGTTAGATAAATACATGAGTGGGTGTGAGTTGGACCTGACTAGTTTGTGCTACTAGGTCTTATGCTGTTCTCCTTCCTTAAGTGGAAGTGACCTGACCAGGTGGTCATTGGTCTAAGCCGGGGAGTGACAATGACTTGCCTCGCATGGGTCAGTAGGCCTGTTGCAGTGTTCTTTCTTATGTTTTTAACCCAACACATCTCACCACAATTGTATTACTACTACTACTTTCTCACAGCTTACCACTTCACTCCTGATATTATATATATATATATATATATATATATATATATATATATATATATATATATATATATATATATATATATATATATATATATATATATCAGCATCCGCATTCGTGGAACATCCGCACAATTTCTTACATCCGCATTTTACTGTAAACAAATATCCGCATATGCATCCGAAATCCGCGGAACATCCGCACAATTTCTTACATCCACATTCGCATCCGCATCCGCAAAATAAGTAAGACATCCGTATACACATCCGCATCCGCGGATGTCTAAATTTTCACATCCAATACATCCCTAGAGTTCACTCCCTAGGCTAGTCATATCTCTCATACCCTTCTCAAGAGTGTTTACCTCCTTCATATTTACGCCTCGTCTGATCCACTCAAACCTTCCTTTATCAAAGTACTCATAAACAATACATGTCTTCTGTGTGCACATATTTCTTCCCAATGTACTGATACCTTCATACTATTCAGACATAATATTCTTTGAACAATAGGATTATATATGCTTTGGCAACTACATATCATTCAAACCCCACCCACCTGCCCACCCACCACATACATTACGTGTTCAAAGAAGATTCACTCCATTATTTACAAAAAAAAATTACCTTCATCTTAAATATATATTCCTTCAGTACTCCTCCAACAATATGTATGATGCAGTTGATAAATGATCCGTATATCATAATGTCTTTTATTTACACCTTCAATATTATTGTGATTAATATCACACAGAACATTATTTTTTTTAATAACTCATCACTCCATTAACGAGATAGATATTTGTTATCTTTTACAACCTGCTCATCGATCATCCACACAGTGGATGATCATATATCTTGTATCCAGGTAGATCTGTTTGTGACTCGATAAAGCCCACTGCGTGGGCGAAACGTTGTCAATAAAGGATCACATTTATACTGCTTATGTGTTTATTTTTCCAGTGATAAATTATTGAAAAAAAAAATTTTTTGTGTGATATTAATCACAATAATATTGAAGCTGTAAATAGTAAGTGTAAATAATATTGAAGCTGTAAATAGTGAGTGTGCGGGGTCACTGACCTGATATATATATATATATATATATATATATATATATATATATACACACACACATGGGAGACTGTGACACAGCATAGCACACAGAAACCCCTTGGCTTGGACATCGACGTGGCTTTGAGTGGCTTGGGTACACAAAAACAAAGCTTTGGCCAAAAAATTACGAGGCATTCACGAAGACAGCATAGAAAGTGAGTGGTGGAGTACGAGTGTTGGGCACCACAGGTGTGATTCAGGTCGAGAATCTGCCGCCTGTGTGTGTTCAGGGAAGACTCGACCACCGTGTGGACACACCACTAAAACTCACCTCTGTCTTTGGCAGTTATGAGCTGTAGAACTATAACAACAGCTGGCAAGGTACAGGTGATGCTGAACACGTCAGTAACAACAGCATAGGAGCTGAGAGGAACCCAGTTAATGCTGCGAAAATTTCCCGGGGAATTTAAGCGTGTTTGGGCATAAATCTTGAATGTACCCGTGTCTGGGTAATGTGGCTGAGACACAGGATAACTTGTATGCAGGGGGATGCTGCTTTAGCACAACTGCTGTAACCACCGCTGTCACCAAATATATCGTGACGATAGTGTTTTTACCGCTGGCACCAGCGGTTCTCAACACATGATTAAGAACAATTTCAAGACCGAGAAGATCCCAGTTAACCCCGCGAAGATTTCCCGAGGAAATTGAACGTGTTTTGGCATAAATCCTAAATTGACCTCAGTCTGGGTGATGTAACTAGGAGACACGACTCCTGGATAGCTTGCTGATAGACGGATGCGACTTGTATAAGCCGATGAAAAAGGCTTTCTCTCTCTCTCTCTCTCCCTCTCATAGCTGGAAATAAATCTGCCATACACCGCTAACACCAAATATATCCTGATGATCTGGTGTTCGTCACTGGCACCAGATATAAACAAGAATATATTTATTTAGTGGGGTGATTATTGTCTTCGGAGGCCTTAAAATATTTATTGGTTATGTGGTACATTGCGATGTGATTGCTAGCCCCGTTTATAGTCAATATATCCCAGTACCCTCCCAGCAGTCCCCAGTAATCTAGCACTCTCCAGTACTCTCCCAGCACTCTCCAATATCCTCCCAGTACTCCCCAGTACCCGCCTAGCACTCCCCAGTACCCTCTCAGCACTCTCAAGTATCCTCTCAGTACTCCCCAGTACTCTACCAGCACTCTTCAATATCCTCCCAATACTCCCCAGAACCCTCCAAGCACTCTTTAGTATCCTCCTAGTACTCCCCAGTACTCTCCAGTATCCTACCAGTACTTCCTAGTACCTTCCAGTATTCTCCCAGTACTCCCCAGTACTCTCCCAGCACTCTTCATTACCCCCAGTACTCCCCAGTGTCCTCCAAGCACTCTTCAGTACTCTCCCTGCACTCTCCAGTACCATTCCAGCACTCTAGTACCATCCCAGCACTCTCCAGTGCCATCCCAGCACTCTCCAGTACTCTCCCAGCACTCTCCAGTACTCTCCCAGCACTCCCCAGCACCTCGCAGCACTCCCCAGCACCTCGCAGCACCTCCCAGCACCTCGCAGCACCTCCCAGCACCTCGCAGCATCTCCCAGCACCTCCCAGCACTCCCCAGCACCTCGCAGCACCTCCCAGCACCTCGCAGCACTCCCCAGCACCTCGCAGCACCTCCCAGGACCTCGCAGCACTCCCCAGCACCTCGCAGCACCTCCCAGCACCTCGCAGCACTCCCCAGCACCTCGCAGCACTCCCCAGCACCTCGCAGCACTCCCAGCACCTCGCAGCACTCCCCAGCACCTCGCAGCACTCCCCAGCACCTCCCAGCACCTCCCAGCACCTCAGCACCTCCCAGCACCTCGCAGCACTCCCAGCATCTCGCAGCACTCCCCAGCACCTCGCAGCACCTCCCCAGCACCTCGCTGAGCACTCCCCAGCACCTCGCAGCACCTCCCAGCACCTCACTGCAGCACCTCCCAGCACCTCCCAGCACCTCGCAGCACCTCCCAGCACCTCGAAGCACCTCCAGCACCTCACACCTGCAGCACCTCCCAGCACCTCCAGCACCTCCGCAGCACCTCCCAGCACCTCGCAGCACCTCAGCCCAGCACCTCCCAGCACCTCGCAGCACCTCCCAGCACCTCGCAGCACCTCCCAGCACCTCCAGCACCTCCCAGCACCTCCCAGCACCTCCCAGCACCTCGCAGCACCTCCCAGCACCTCGCAGCACTCCCAGCACCTCGCAGCACCTCCCAGCACCTCCAGCACCTCCCAGCACCTCGCAGCACCTCCCAGCACCTCGCAGCACTCCCCAGCACCTCGCAGCCACCTCCCAGACCTCACCTAGACTCCCAGCACCTCGCAGCACCTCCCAGCACCTCGCAGCACTCCCAGCACCTCGCAGCACCTCCCAGCACCTCGCAGCACCTCCCAGCACCTCGCAGCACCTCCCAGCACCTCGCAGCACCTCGCAGCACCTCGCAGCACTCCCCAGCACCTCGCAGCACCTCCAGCACCTCGCAGCACTCCCAGCACCTCCAGCACTCCCAGCACCTCCAGCACTCCCAGCACCTCCAGCACTCCCCAGCACCTCGCAGCACTCCCAGCACCTCCCAGCACCTCCAGCACCTCCCAGCACCTCGCAGCACCTCCCAGCACCTCCCAGCACTCCCCAGCACCTCCCAGCACCTCGCAGCACCTCCCAGCACCTCCCAGCACCTCCCAGCACCTCGCAGCACCTCGCAGCACCTCGCAGCACCTCCCAGGCTACTGGACACAATCCTCGCAGCACAGCTGAGGACGGGCGAGCGAACTTATTGTCTAAAATCCAGTGAGTTAATTAATTATGTCATGGCTGTTGTTTTAGCCTCCGTGTGTGTGTCCACCCTCTTCCTTTGTCTCTCTCTCTCTCTCTCTCTCTCTCTCTCTCTCTCTCTCTCTCTCTCTCTCTCTCTCTCTCTCTCCCAACAAGTAATTTTTACAGGATTATGTCAAGACTTAAGAGTTCCATGCTTTATTTACTAGTTAAGAGCTGTTACAAATCTCATCTTATTCGAAACCTTTCCCTAGCATGATCTTTGTTAAATATTTATTGTTATGAACCGTATCAATAGGAAAAAGGGGAAAGCTGGAGCCAGCTATGGCCCTTACTCTCTCTAGAGAGATACTCTAAAAGTAGCTAAAAGCAAATCAGGGCACATAAAGTTGTGTTGGTTGAGATAATTGTTATAAGTGGACAGGTGTGATGTGACTTGATTTACTAGCAGAGCCGTGGCGCGGGACTCCGGCTGATGGAGAGCTCGAGGATTGGTGAAGTAAGAAACCACGGGTGAGTCGTAAAACGAGTCGTACGACGGGTGAGTCGTAAAACGAGTCGTACGACGGGTGAGTCGTAAAACGAGTCGTACGACGGGTGAGTCGTAAAACGAGTCGTACGACGGGTGAGTCGTAAAACTCACTTGCCGCGAGTTCAAGTCCCTCCCGTACCGTGGTTTGTTTGCAATCGTGTTATTAGGTTAGGTTAGGTAAGATTCGTCGGGAAACAGAATTAAGTATTTCCTGACGCGGGTCTGGAGGTCGGAGCCTTGACACTGTACTGACCTGAACTCGCAATTTCCTGATGCCACGAAACTTACGTTTTCTGTTTCTTTCGAGGGTTATTGAAGGGGTCAAGGGTGAAAAATGGAAAAAAAGGTTGTTTAACAGATGCAGTAAACAGAAAAAATGGGATATGCTTTCCTTATGCGGATCTTAAGTCATATAATGATCCGCTAAGTGAAGCTTTTGGTCGCTTGACCGAGACCCTCTGTTGGCTGAAAACTCTAACCTGGAAGAAATGTAACGTAGATGCAGCAGTACAAAAAGTGTATAAATATTAACATGTTTCTGGCAAGTTTGTGTAGTGGTCAGAGATGCAGAGAATATATACTTCAGTGGAGCTAACTGCAAAGTAACGCATCCAGCTACAATAATATTAAATATTTATAAATATTATTAGAAAAATCTATAGTAGAGATTAAAGAAAACTATAGTAGAGATAAAAAAAAACTAGACGTCATTTATATTGCACGACACAGGTTGTCGTCTTCATTTCACAACACGGCAGGTCGTCTTCATTTCACAACACGGCAGGTCGTCTTCATTTCACAACACGGCAGGTCGTCTTCATTTCACAACACGGCAGGTCGTCTTCATTTCACAACACGGCAAGTCGTCTTCATTTCACAACACGGTAGGTCTTCTTCATTTCACAACACGGCAGGTCGTCCTCATTTACAGCAGGTCGTTCATCACACGGCAGGTCGTCTTCATTTCACAACACGGCAGGCTTCTTATTTCACAACGCGGTCGTCTTTATCACGACACGGTAGGTCGTCTTCATTTCACAACACGGCAGGTCGTCCTCATTACGCGACACGGCAAATCGTCCCCCACCCACCATCCCCCAAACCTATTGAAAAAAAAGCAGATAATTGTTATACGAAGAATCTTTTGTTTTGTTGCATTATTATGGCGGCAGCAGCACCTGACTTTTGTTGTCGTGTTGGTGGGAGGCAGCTGCAATACACTGCACTACGTTACCTTTAATTCCCGCACCCCTTAATGTGCAAGCCTCGCTGCAGGCCACACACCTAGACAGGATGACAGAGAGGTAGAGAGGAAAAGAGAGAGAGGGAGACAAGACAGACAAATGAGAAAATGTGAAAATGCTTGAGATCGAGGGATGTAAGAGAGTGTGGGTTGTAAAACTGTGAAGGTGCTTGCCTGTTTTTTGTTGCTACACGGGTGAAGCTGTGCTCATTGGGTCCCATCTTCTTTAAGTGATGACAGATTGGAAATTTCCAGTGGTTACGGTTGTGGCAAGTTGTGGCAAGCATTGCCCGTTATGATGTTAAGACTATATACACTAGTCAGTATTATAGACAATATTACTCGGGATAACACGATAGTTTGAAGTAAAGGAAGAAACTCACCTTGTTGGTGCACGTTATGCAGATTGACTCTGGATAGTAGCAGTAGTAGTAGTTTATCAGTTAACAACCATCCAGGGAGATACTACTCTCCTCTCGTATTGAGTATAAAATGAAAGCCTAAATTTTTTTTCACTCTTTGTCAGGTTTTCTGTTCTTATTTTATTTGGTCTAATAAACCTATACAGATAATATTAGTAGATAAATCTTGTTGAAAATGGTATAAAATAAGGACAAGTTGAAGATTAAGACACATGTGCAAGAGTTGGGTACCTTTATTGATGAAACGTTTCGCCTACACAGTAGGCTTCTTCAATCAAATACAGAGGCAGCAGCAGGTGTAGTAGTCAAATAAAGATGTAATTAGTCCATCAACCTTGGAGAAAAAGTATTTGAGGTGGTCAGTCCCTCAGCCTGGAGAAGAGTTCAGCTCCATGGTCTGGAATGATATGATCTTTCAGTCCCTCTGTACCAGCCAAACTGGCAGTTAGGTCCGGGTGGCTGTATGGGGCCCCCAGCCACATTGATTCGCTGTCAAGTTTACATTTAACAATACTGTTTAATATTTTAAAAGGTGACATGAAAGAACATACCTTTAACCAGACCTGAGACCAGACTCTTGACTACCTGACTACCCAGGAAGTCAACGTAGAGCTGTAGTCTCAGACTGTTTTAATATTTTCAAGTAGGCTATAAGTTAGTAAGTAGTCGTCGGAGTCATTCAGTGACAGGTTCACCAATTAATTGTATTTCACTCTATATGTTATGGCTGTGAGTTTTTGTAGGGAACCTCTAAAATGGTTTTACTAAATCGCTTACTATTGGCACGTGTTTATTTTTCTGATTAATGTGTTTTGCAGAAATTTTCTGCGTTGTGTTCCTCTAGCGGGAGTTTCACATTTGTAATGGTTTATATATATATATATATATATATATATATATATATATATATATATATATATATATATATATATATATTATAGTAGTAGGTTGGTAGACAGCAACCACCCAGGGTGGTACTACCGTCCTGCCAGGTGACTGTGAAACAGAAACCTGAAACTGTTTTACATAATGGTAGGATTACTGGTGTCCTTTTTCTGTCTCATAAACACGCTGGATAACAGGTATATCTAGCTAGTTCTACTTACACTTTAGGTCACACTACACAGGCATGCACATGCATATATATACATACACATATCTAGGTTTTTCTTCTTTTTCTTAATAGCTCTTGTTCTTTTTATTTTCTCTATTGTCCATGGGGAAGTGGAAAAGAATCTTTACTCCGTAAGCCATGCATATCGTATGAGGCGACTAAAATACCGAGAGCAATGGGCTAGTAACCCCTTCTCCTGTACACATTTCCTAAAAAAGAGCAGAAGAAAAACTTTATAAAACTGGGATGTTTGAATGTGCTTGGATGTAGTGCGGATGATAAGAAAGAGATGATTGCTGATGTTATGAATGAAAAGAAGTTGGATGTCCTGGCCCTAAGCAAAACAAAGCTGAAGGGGCTAGGCGAGTTTCAGTGGGGAGAAATAAATGGGATTAAGTCAGGAGTATCTGAGAGAGTTAGAGCTAAGGAAGGGGTAGCAATAATGTTGAAGGATCAGTTATGGAAGGAGAAGAGGGAATATAAATGTGTAAATTCAAGGATTATGTGGATTAAAATAAGGGTCGGATGCAAAAAGTGGGTCATAATAAGCGTGTATGCACCTGGAGAAGAGAGGAGTGTAGGGGAGAGAGAGAGATTTTGGGAGATGTTAAGCGAATGTATAGGAACTTTTGAACCAAGTGAGAGAGTAATTGTGGTAGGGGACCTAAATGTTAAAGTAGGAGAAACATGTAGAGAGGGTGTGGTAGGTAAGTTTGGGGTGCCAGGTGTAAATGATAATGGGAACCCTTTGATTGAACTTTGTATAGAAAGAGGTTTAGTTATAGGTAATACATATTTTAAGAAAAAGAGGATAAATAAGTATACAAGATATGATGTAGGGCGTAATGACAATAGTTTGTTGGACTACGTATTGGTAGATAAAAGACTGTTGAGTAGACTTCAGGATGTACATGTTTATAGATGGGCCACAGATATATCTGATCACTTTTTAGTTGTAGCTAAAGTGGGAGTAAAAGGTAGATGGGATAAAGGTAAATAGAAGCAGTAAGAGAGAGGTGAAGGTTTATAAACTAAAAGAGGAGGCAGTTAGGGTAAGATATAAACAACTATTGGAGGATAGATGGGCTAGTGAGAGTGTAGGCAATGGGGTCGAAGATGTATGGGGTAGGTTAAAGAATGTAGTGTTAGAGTGTTCAGCAGAAGTTTGTGGTTACAGGAAAGTGGGTGCGGGAGGGAAGAAGAGCGATTGGTGGAATGATGATGTAAAGAGAGTAGTAAGGGAGAAAAAGTGAGCATATGAGAGGTTTTTACAAAGTAGAAGTGATGCAAGGAGGGAAGAGTATATGGAGAGAAAAAGAGAGGTTAAGAGAGTGGTGAAGCAATGTAAAAAGAGAGCAAATGAGAGTGGGTGAGACGTTATCAACAAATTTTGTTGAAAATAAGAAAAAGTTTTGGAATGAGATTAATAAGTTGAGGAAGCCTAGGTAACAAATGGATTTGACAGTTAAAAATAGGAGAGGAGAGTTATTAAATGGAGAGTTAGAGGTATCGGGAAAATGGAGGGAATATTTTGAGGAGTTGTCAAATGTTGATGAAGACATTGAAGCTGTGATTTCGTGTATAGGGCAAAAAGGAATAACATCTTGTAGGAGTGTGGAAGAGCCAGTTGTGAGTGTGGGGGAAGTTCATGAGGCAGTGGGTAGAATGAAAGGGGGTAAGGCAGCTGGGATTGAGGGGATAAAGATAGAAATGTTAAAAGCAGGCGGAGATATAGTTTTGGAGTGGTTGGTGCTATTATTTAATAAATGTATGGAAGAGGGTAAGGTACCTAGGGATTGGCAGAGAGTGTGTATTGTTCCTTTGTATAAAGGCAAAGGGGACAAAAGAAAGTGCAAAAATTATAGGGGAATAAGTCTGTTGAGTGTACCTGGTAAAGTGTATGGTAGAGTTATTATTGAAAGAATTAAGAGTAAGACAGAGAGCAGGATAGTAGATGAACAAGGGGGCTTTAGGAAAGGTAGGGGGTGTGTAGACCAAGTGTTTACAGTGAAACATATAGGTGAACAGTATTTGGATAAGGGTAAAGAGGTTTTTGTGGCATTTATGGATTTGGAAAAGGCGTATGATAGGGAGGCAATGTGGCGGATGTATGGAATAGGAGGTAGGTTACTGAAACCAGTGAAGAGTTTTTATGAGGATAGTGAGGCTCAGGTTAGAGTGTGTAGGAGGGAGGGGAACTATTTCCCAGTAAAAGTGGGCCTTAGACAAGGATGTGTGATGTCACCGTGGTTGTTCAATATATTTATAGATGGGGTTGTAAGAGAAGTGAATGCGAGGGTCTTGGCAAGAGGTGTGGGGTTAAAAGATAAAGAATCAAATACAAAGTGGGAGTTGTCACAGTTGCTTTTTGCTGATGACACTGTGCTTTTGGGAGATTCTGAAGAGAAGTTGCAGAGGTTGGTGGATGAATTTGGTAGGGTGTGTAAAAGATGAAAATTGAAAGTGAATATATTAGAGAGTAAGGTGATGAGGATAACAAAAAGATTAGGTGATGAAAGATTGGATATCAGATTGGAAGGAGAGAGTATGGAGGAGGTGAATGTATTCAGATATTTGGGAGTGGATATGTCAGCAGATGGGTCTATGAAGGATGAGGTGAATCATAGAATTGATGAGGGGAAAATGGTGAGTGGTGCACTTCGGAGTCTGTGGAGACAAAGAACTCTGTCCATGGAAGTAAAGAGGGGAATGTATGAGAGTATAGTTATACCAACACTCTTATATGGGTGTGAAGCATGGGTGATGAATGTTGCAACGAGAAGGCTGGAGGCAGTGGAGATGTCATGTCTGAGGTCAGTGTGTGGTGTGAATATAATGCAGAGAATTCGGAGTTTGGAAATTGGGAGGAGGTGCAGGATTACAAAAACTATTATCCAGAGAGCTGAGGAGGGGTTGTTGAGGTGGTTCGGACATGTAGAGAGAATGGAACGAGACAGAATGACTTCGAGAGTGTATGAATCTGTAGTGGAGGGAAGGCGGGGTAGGGGTTGGTCTAGGAAAGGTTGGAGGGAGGGGGTAAAGGAGGTTTTGTGTGCGAGGGGCTTGGACTTCCAGCAAGCATGTGTGAGCGTATTTGATAGGAGTGAATGGAGACAAATGATTTTTAATACTTGACGTGCTGTTGGAGTGTGAGCAAAGTAACATTTATGAAGGGATTCAGGGAAACCGGCAGGCCAGACTTGAGTCCTGGAGATGGGAAGTACAGTGTCTGCACTCTGGAGGGGTGTTAATGTTGCAGTTTTATAACTGTAGTGTAAAGCACCTCTCTGGCAAGACAGTGATGTAGTGAATGATGTTGAAAGTTTTTCTTTTTCGGGCCACCCTGCCTTGGTGGGAATCGGCCGATGTGTTAATAAAAAAAATAATAATAATATATATACTAGCTGTACCCGGCCATGCATTGCTGTGGCTCATTCTGGTTAAATGGAAAAGAAAGAAAAGAAAAAGTGCACGTTTCTAATATGTTTAGTTTCACAATGCTTGTGGGTATACAATATTTTTTGTATACCCACAGATATAGAGATTGTCTGGTTTGCCGACTCTAGAACACGCAACATATAATTGTCCATGAAGCAATCCGTGTCTAGATCTAAATCGCACAATTCTAAAGATTGGCCCTGAGCCTTGTTAATGGTGATCGCAAACGCCAATCAAATTCGGAGTTGCAATCTCTTAAATTGAAATGGCATATCCGTTGGAATCATAGGAATGCGAGGAATGAGGACATTTTCATCTTTGAAAGGTCCTGTCAAGATTGTTGCTTCTACGATGTTGCTCATTATTTTTTTTACTGCAAGCTACGTGCCGTTGCAAAGCTTTGGCTGGTTGATATTTCGCAACATGATAATTGGCACGCTGATTTTCAATTGCAGTACGTGCGATGGCATCCCTGTCAGATTGAGTGAATTCAAAAATTCTGTTGGATAATTAACCGCTTCATCTGCTTCCACAACAGTGTCGATGGACTTGTATGTGACTGCCTCACTTTGAATGTTAGACTTAATAATATTGTTAAGTTCGTAGACGTCTTTGTTCTTGGCAGCAAGAATAGCTCATTCACTCAGCCAATCGTGATTCTTATAATTGGTTTGAATATTGGGAAATACTTTTTCAACCAATTCTTCTTTTGATGTCACTAAATTGCAGAAGTTATTAGGCAATGAAATTCGTCCCGAGGTCAGATCAACCGGCACCTTTCCGTTCCCAATTTACAGCAATTGATGTGAGAATATCTCAGCTGATCGATCGTTTTGCAGCTGGACACGCATATTTGTAGTTAATTTTAATGTCTTTACGTGTCGCCACAAAGTAGAGTATTTCAGGCAAGCATTTATTTCATCTGCTGGTGTCGATCGATCAAGAGCTTCGAGCGATTTTTTGTGCGCCATGTTTTTACCTGTCACAGGTGTGACATCTATATAATATAGGTATATAAAAACACGCGCATATTCGAATGCAACGTGTCAAAATTTCAAAGCAATCGGTGAAGAACTTTCGGAGATTTAAGATTTTGAACAAATGAACATTTACATTTTTATATATATATATAATATATATTATATATATATATATATATATATATATATATATATATATATATATATATATATATAGGTAGATGGGACAAAAAGAAAATGGCAACAGCAAGTAAGAGAGAGGTAAAAGTGTATAAACTAAGGGAGGAGGAAGTTAGGGTGAGATATAAGCAACTATTGGCAGAAAGGTGGGCTAGTGCAAGTAGGAGTAGTGGGGGGGGTTGAAGAAAGTTGGTATAGTTTTAAAAAAACAGTATTAGAATGTGGGGCAGAAGTTTGTTGCTATAGGAGGGTGGGTGCATGAGGAAAGAGGAGTGAGTGGTGGAATGAAGAAGTAAAGAGTGTGATAAAAGAGAAAAAGGTAGCTTATGAGAGGTTTTTACAAAACAGAAGTGTTAATAGAAGAGCAGAGTATATGGGGAGTAAAAGAAAGGTGAAGAGAGTGGTGAGAGAGTGCAAAAGAAGAGCAGATGAAAGAATGGGAGAGGCTCTGTCAAGAAATTTTGCTGAAAACAAGAAAAATTTTGGAGGTAAGAAAGCCTAGGGAATGAATGGATTTGTCAGTTAAAAACGGAGTAGGGGAGTTAGTAGATGGGGAGCTGGAGGTATTTGGTAGATGGCGGGAATATTTTGAGGAACTTTTAAATGTCGATGAAAAAAGGGAGGCGGTAATTTCATGCACTGGCCAGGGAGGTATAACATCGTTTAGGAGTGAAGAAGAGCAGGATGTGAGTGTGGGGGAGATGCGTGAGGCATTACGTAGAATGAAAGGGGTAAATCAGCTGGAACTGACGGGATAATGACAGAAATGTTAAGAGCAGGGGAGGATGTAGTGTTGGAGTGGTTGGTATTGTTGTTTAATAAATGTATGAAAGAGGGGAAGGTACCTAGGGATTGGCAGAGAGCATGTATAGTTCCTTTATATAAAGGGAAGGGGGATAAAAGAGAGTGTAAAAATTATAGGGGAATAAGTTTACTGAGTATACCAGGTAAAGTGTACGGTAGGGTTATTATTGAAAGAATTAGAGGTAAGACAGAGAGTAGGATTGGCCACAATAATTGTAAAGTTTTACCGTGTAGGAGGCCTACTGGGCCACAATAATTGTAAAGTTTTACAGTGTAGGAGGCCTACTGGTCCACAATAATTGCAAAGTTTTACAGTATAGGTGGCCTACTGGTTCACAATAATTGCAAAGTTTTACAGTGTAGGAGGCCTACTGATCCACAATAATAGTAATGCTTTACAATGTAGGAGGCCTACTGGGCCACAATAATTGTAAAGTTTTACAGTGTAGGAGGCCTACTGGGCCACAATTTCAATTGTAAATACTAGTAAAAATTTTCCAATAAAACGGTAAATTGGAAATAAGTCAAAACTCTAAGTATATTAAAATTATATCCAACCAATAAGAAGGAAAAAGTTGTATTGCTAATTCAAATTAAACATTTCAGGATATTAGCTAAAAAAAAAATAAAGGAGCACTGTAGTAGATTCACCGACTCCATAAATGTGACTCCAAAATCAACCCCCACACACACATATATTTGTTCAACATATGTATAAAACTCAATGAACAAGGAA
Source organism: Cherax destructor (assembly GCA_009830355.1). NCBI lineage: Eukaryota > Metazoa > Arthropoda > Malacostraca > Decapoda > Parastacidae > Cherax > Cherax destructor. The sequence goes on along the minus strand of WNWK01015934.1, from coordinate 852 downwards.
CATGCATTGTATTTTTGTGAAAAAAAAAGTTTTTCCTATAAGATTATGAACGATATTCTGGACTATTAAAAATGTCAAGTTTATAGATTCCAGGATTCAAATTTGAAATATGTTGTGCATCATGTTTAATAAGAGATGATTCCACAATATTTCGTTGAACTGTAGAATTACAGGGAAGTAATTCTTTGGCATTAGTCCAGTCTACACAATGGTCTGTATCTCTCACAGGAATGAACAAAGCACTGGACTCTTGTCCAGTAGTTACCTGCATATTTATGTTTAACTCTGGTCTCAAGAGACTTACCAGCTCGTCCTAAATAAAAAAGTATCACAGTTTTTAAAATAGATGGACTATTCACAACTCAAAGATTCCTTAGGTGGGAGAATTTTTAATTAATTTTTGTATTACGGTATTGCCATATTTAAAACAACTTCAATGTTAAAAGTATGAGAGAGATTTTCATTATATGGTAAAATCAACACATTCTCAAGCTTTTACTCGGTGTTAGGCTCTGTCTTGTAGAATGTTTTTTTTTTAGCTTTATGAAAAGTTTTATCAATAAACGTTCGTGGATATTGTAAGCCAGAAGCAATTTCATAGATTTTTTTTAACTTCCCCAAAAGTTAGCCAGTTTGCGAATTGTTAAGGATTCCAAAATCTCTTTCGAAGTTCACTGCATGTGGCAGGATTTGATGAAATAACTTTGTACAAGTCTGGTGCTCCAGGGTATGGGAGTGACCCTCAAGTCTGGTGCTCCAGGGTATGGGAGTGACCCTCAAGTCTGGTGCTCCAGGGTATGGGAGTGACCCTCGATTCTGGTGCTCCAGGGTATGGGAGTGACCCTCAAGTCT